>JAOXNR010000013.1:17345-31181 GCA_028571225.1 Parsonsia alboflavescens | reverse complement strand
ATCTTACGAGATGTTTGGAGATGCTGTTGTGTTTGATACAACATATAATACCAACAAGTACAGCATGGTGTTTGCTCTTATCGCTGGAGTGAATCATCATGGGCATACCATTATATTTGGTTGTGCCTTTCTAGGTGATGAGAAGACGGAGTAATTAATTTTTGTATTCAATGAGTTGTTGGAGGCCACAACAAGAGAAGCACCTACGACAATCATCACAGATCAGGATCCTGCAATGACAAAGGTCATAGCGTAAGTCTTCCCTTCAACAGTTCATAGGTATTGTATATGGCATATTTTGAACAAGTTTTCAAATAAACTTGATTCAATTCTGTACCGTGACAATTATGAGCACTTCAAAGCATTATTTTTTATAATGAGAATGAAGCAGAATTTGAAGCACAATGGGGTTATTTGATGGATGAAATTGGTCTTGGTAGTAATGAATGGTTGACTAATTTATATGAGATCCGTCACAAGTAGGTTCTTGCTTACGTAAAGAATTTCTTTAGTGCTGAAATGAGTAGTAGTCAGCGTGCTGAGAGTGCACATTGATTTTTCAAGAAGTATATTGATAAAAGGAATTCTTTGATAAGGTTTGTCTCTCGATTCAATCGAGCTCTTAAAAAGCAGAGGCATCGGGAGTTGGTTGCTGATCATGTTGATATAGATGAAAAACCGAAGCTAAAAACATCTTTTCGGATGGAAAAACAAGCGATGGAAATCTATACCAAACATAATTTCTTGATATTACAAGGGGAGATATTTGAAATTGCACATATGAGGATGAGGACATTGGCATTTACATTGTTAAGAGGGATGAGGATGATATGGGTGTCAATAAGGGTAGAGAAATTCATCATAATAAAAGAACAAACCTTGTATCCTGCAGTTGTAAGAAGTTTGAGTTTGAAGGGCTACCTTGTAGGCATATGATGGTATTTTTTCGACTTAAACAGTTATCTCATTTGCCTTCTTCCTACATCTTGAAGAGGTTGATAAAGAGTGCAAGAATTGGATATGGAGATTCGCAAGCTACAGGTTTGCCTATGATTTCACGGCATGCACATTTGTCTCACTTGGCCGGTAGTGTAGTTCAGAAAGTATACATACATAATGAAACTTATGAAGTAGCCGTGAATGATTTGAATATGCTCATAGAAAAGTTAAATGGGATGGATATAACAAAGGATACCTCTCAATCAATAGGGAATAAGTCGAAGCAAGCAGTGAGTATTTGCAATCCCGTTCAAGTAAGAGTTAAAGGATGTGAGAAAAGACTTAAATTAGGAAAAGAGAAGGCAATTCCAAAGACGAGGCTTTGTCGAGGATGCGGACTTTAAGGCCAATCACACGACCAAGGAAACTGTCCTAAATTAAATGACATGTAATATATTTATTGCTTTTTTATTCTCTGCCAAGAATGAGTATTGTATTAATTTTTTTTTTCCATGTCTATCATAGATGACAAAAGCATCAATTTAGAGTCGTTAGATAAAGAGGAACTAGAATCTCATGCAGGTAATGGCTCATATAGTCCTTTTCCCTCTTTTGTGATGACTAATTACTTTACCCTTACATACAAGTTATTTTATTTGTTTGGCCTTATTTAGGATCAAGTGTCAATGGGTTATCAAGGAAATTCTCCCTATGATGAGTAAGAAGTCCTGGAAAGCTCGTTTCCTCTAGATTCTCCCTACCATTACAATATGTTTTTACTATGCTAACTGTTAATTGCTGGGTTCTCTGAATACTGCATTTCTATAAGATTAAACTTTGGTCTGTTTTCTATAATTAGACTGCATTTCTCTTCAGTCTTCAAAATACCTGTTCTGAAAGCATTTTTCTCATTTTCTGAAAATCGATCTTGAAAAGGAAGTACCAGGATGTTATAAAACACATGTTCATATCAATTGCTTACTCAGTCTATTATAGGTTTTGAACTTCAAAAAACACATGTTAAAATTGATCCCATTTCTTGTCTTTTATTGTTCTGTAGAAACTGAAGATGCTTTCGGAAAAAGAACTTATATGTTAAGGAAAATGAAGATGCTTTCAGAAAAAGAAACTGACATTGCATTAGCTACTATTCATTGTTAAGTTTTTCTATTTTCCCCCCCACCCCCTCAAATCTTGTTAATTAGAACCTTATTGGAATTGGTTAAGTTAGTGGCATTGGTTGAATTTTGATCCAATTCTGGTACATGTATGAAATATAATGCAGTTCATGACTTCTATTTCTTTTATCAAATCTTCTTTATATCTATAACATGACCGGATGTTTCTTGATACATTCAAATCAGGTATTTCTTGATGTCTGATATTCTGATAATATTTTCTACATAAGCAAAAATGTAGTAATATATTCTGATAATATTTTCTGTTGATATATTGCTAATCTGAAGTCGCACTTGATCTTTTTAGTTTGTAACTATAGGAGGAGAAACCAATCTTTTGCAACAAAGTAAAAGCATTTCTATACTTTTCCTTTCTGCTTGCTCTCTAGATTCTATCTACTCTTATTTGTTCTTTTAGGAATACAGAAATAATGTTCACAATTGAGCTTATTCATTAACGTTTTTGCTCTCCACATTTTTCATAACCCGATTTGTTAATGTGTAGGATGAACTGATTGCTCGTCTGAAAAGTGCTCCTGAATAAACCATAATTGATGTTTTGGGGAAGTCCAGAAGGCTAATCAGTTTCATGTCTGTGAACTGTTCAATGTTGTCAAATAGATGGAGTTCTTCTAATATCTACTCAATGTTGTTTATGGGGTTTCCTCTTCCTAATTTTTGGAATACCTTACATTTTAAGGATAGTGTCATTTGAGGTGCTTAATCAGATGCAATCCATGCGTGACATGTCAGTCATCAATGTCCCTTACCATACTAATCACCAGGTTATTCACCATTCCATATGAAAATTTTAGAAATAAATGTCAATTCCACTGATTTTGTGCTTCAGATAAACTACTCAATATAACTATTATTTATAGCAAAGCCTCAAAATAAATTAGCAAATCCCCCCAAATCCAAACTCTATATACAGATATGACAAACCACAAATTTCAAATTGACAAACAAATAAACACCATTTTTTACCAAATTGTCCAGATAAGAATCAGTAAACAAGAACAAGAATCAATAAGAGACGATGCATAAGAAATAAGTATACTATCATCCATTGATAATGACAGAAAAGAAAATGCTACAAGAAAATCATATACCAGTACTATGCCTTCTTACATATTCTCAATATCCACAAGTAATCAAAAGAGCAATAACCATAAACAAATTAACACGAGGAACATCCCAAAAAATAAAAGAAGTCTTTGTAAAGTTGCAGATCAATTCATGTTCACTAATGTGAAAAGACAATAAGATATCATTCCTGGAAAATCCCAGTATTCGAAAGGGAAATTAAGGTGCGGTTTAACACCATAGGTTACCATAACATTCATTTACATAGTGCATGAAAATATTTACATTCCAAGACAATTCAAAATTACAATTGACTCCCCAAGACATACCCTAAACCAACTCCTAGAACTATAAGAAGCACAAGGAGGCAATAAAAGATCCTCCGCATTTCATCCCTTATCATGTCTTGTTTAATCTCTATAATGTTGAACATCTCATAAACTTTGCCATTCAGATTGTGATTTTCTTGCAGCATTTTTTCAACATTACAATTTAGTTTTTGATTTGCTTGCAGCATTTTTTCAACACTGGCTGTTAACTCTCGTAGAAGGATCTGGGTTTCCCAGTTTGATTCAGTAGGTGGAAGTTCATCATCCCAATAAAAATTCCCACAACTAATCCCATCCTGTAAAGAAATGAATCAATAAAATGAAAAAGTTAATTTCACGTTAGAACTTATTTTAATTCAATAAATGCAAATTATTCATAGTTCTTCATATATCTTACCTTCTTGTTATTACATTTCCAATATTTACGATTTGGATTTTTATCTGTGTGTGATATCCTGGGTCTTATGTGTCCTCCACACTCACATTTTCTTTGCAAAACAATATTTGATGTGTTAGATGTTGACATTGAATCTAAATAAATGAGAAGGTTAGAGATTGCATCAAAAAGATGAAATCCAAATAATACATGATGTATTCGAAGTATTTCAAACTATTAACTGTAGGAAGATGCTGTGAATATACAACTGATTGGCCAAACAAATGAATTTTGCAGGAATCAAACTCTATAGAAACAATGACAGAAACAACAATTAAATAGAATAAAGATCTAAGACCTAATGGCATAACAATAAAAACAGCAATTAAATATAAAGCACATGTCCTCTTCTTTCTATACTTAAATGACATAAACAATGTGGAGCTTCTAAATAGAGAATGAACTCTCATGAGAAACAAACAAATTAGAATTCTTGCAGCTGAAAACAGATAAGAACCTAAAAGGGGAAAAGTTTGTGCCAATTGAATGCATTCAAATATGAACAAAGTAAACATGAGAACAGATTCATAATAATTTGGGGGCAGAGTGTTACAGAGTTGGAGATGCAGTGGGATGGAAATGTGCAGTATCGTACTTGCTATTGAAACCAGAGTTGGTATTAAACTACCCATACAGGTGTGTTTCTCTGGTTCCTCTCCTCTGTCTTATCTTATTACTTCAACAACCAACTTAACTGAAAAGTTCATATAGTTCACTTACCTTTTATTTTTATTTTTATTTTTTTTATTTTTTCCATGGTGAAGCACTGACTACCACTTTTGTACCTAGTGTGCAATGTTTTCATTATAGTTGCAATTGTATACTGGAATTACTTAGGTCAAGTTGTTGTACTATGTTGAAACAAATGAGGGACAGGCACTAGAGAGTTTAATGTTGTTAAAATTTCTCATCTAATATCTCCTTCTCTATTGGCATAGTCTTCTACTTTCTCGTACCAAGGATTTTGTTTCTCCTGTCATGCTACCAAAAGAGTATTTTCTTTTTCTGATTTGTTACTTCACAATATGACACTTGAGTTACTGAACCTATGTTAGTGAACTTGATATATAGTTCATTTGTACTATTGATATATCTTTGATCTTTTCATTTACAATTCATAACTTAGAATACTTAGACTTGAAAAGATATGGGAAAATACTATAAAAAAAAGTAGAAATGCTTGCATATATTCCAAAACCCCTAAACTGAACTATTCACCATTCCTAATTTGTCATTATCACAAAATAAAATTAATTACAAATCTATTAATTAATAGTAGTCTTCCTGCTAAAAATCGAAAACAAGTAAGGGGGAAAAAAAACACAAAAAGCCCATCACTATATATACAAGTTTCTCAAAATCAGATAGAAACCGAATATTCTTAGCCAATGAAGAATAAGTTACAGGAAAATAATATAGGACAAATCACAAAAGTAGCCTTCACAAATCGTGAACTCTGTTTTTAGTTAAGCAAGATACTAGATTATAAAATCAATCACAGCACAGAAAACACATAAATTGTATAGGAGTCACAATTGAATTTAACAATAATCCTAGTGAAGCACAACTATGGAGCATTGCAGCATGATCATTATGACATAAACAAAAATAAGCAATTTAAGTTAACCAAAACGATTAAATAAAAATAAATTAGAACAAAAGTCCTTTACTCACCAATTTAGACAAGCAATGAGGGCAAATATCAAGAAAACAGCCTACTCACATATCATATTTGCTCAAGAATTTTGACAACTAATAACTAAAAAATCTGACTCTAATAACTCTATTAATCCTACAGATCCTAGAAACCAAGTAGCAATTTTTCAAGAACGAGGTTCTCCCTCAAAAGCAATAGCATGATCCCGTGACCATGACCAATACGGGAAAGCAAGCAAAAGCCAAAATAATGCTATTCCGAAATACAACAGAGGCTCATACCCCTCAAGAAAACCATACCCATTACCAGCTCTCCTTTGTTCATTGTCGTTCGAAGAAAAACAAAAAGGAGAAAGTATGAATGAAAAAAGAAAAAAGAAGAAAAGCAAGGAAAATTTTTATCTGATGAAAATATGTCTTATAGGTATGAGATTCATCAGCCAACGATGGAGAAGACCATTGCCGTCAAAATCAGGAACCATTTCGGAGTTACGGTTGTCTGCTTCATGGGTTTCTTCTTCCAATGAGATGCCTTTATTGCTTCAGAATCGCTGAGCTAAGGCTTCCGATATTGCTTCGTCGGTGACTGAAATAGCTGGTGATGAGAACGGGACTCTTGGGAAATGGTAAAGAAACGACCCTATCCGAAGGAAACAATGCTATCCGAATTGGGTTGATTTTTTTTTGTTCTTAAACGATGTCGTCATGCTTGTTACGTTTTGTCAGAAACACAATATTGCATTTCTTAGCAGGACTATATAAATATATATATATATATATATATATATATTTATATTTATATAATTCTGACAAAAGTTACAAGCTATCAAGCAAAGGTATTAGTTAAGCGATAGGTAATGAATTGAGCATATCTTGTTAATTTTGACCATCTATTAGTCCAGTAATACTAATACTAATATACTAATAAAGAATACTAATATACTTCCCTTTGGGGACATCCCAATGGATGGAGTAGCGAGTTTGTAGACTATAAGTTTTGATTTCAAATCCCACCAACACTCTTCTGAATAAGAGAAATGTCTAGGTGCAAGCTCAAATCCCCCTAATACTCTCCTGAATAAGAGAAATGTTAAGGTGAATGAAAACTGTCTTGGAATATGATAATTTTGATAATAACCAATACTCTCCGATCAGAGAAATGTCAAGGTGAATAAAAAATATCTCAAAATATGATAATTTATTGGTTAAGCAGTAGGTAATGAATGAGCACATCTTGTTAATTATGATCATTTATTAGTCCATTAATACTACTATACCATTTCTAGATTTATTAACCAAATGCTGTTCGGGCCTTGGATTTTTTATTTTAATACCGTATTAGGAATATACATGTGGATGCTGTTGAAGAGGATTGTGAAATTGCATTATTAGGTCAGTTAATTTCACACCCTTTTGACGAGTTATTTGATAATGAATCATTCATTGGACCAAGAGGACAACAGTTCCCGGAGGACGGAGGAGGAGGGTCTGAGAGTGAGGGAGTTTCTAAGGAAGGAAGTAGATGGTTGGGACGATCCTGTGAAGATAATGGCGTGGTTCAAGGGCTTCAGCGGGCAGAGGTATGATTGGCAGGGCCGCTATCTCTTCTGGAGGGACCTCATTCTCAAATTGGCTCGACATCTCCGCACCTTCATCATCCGTCCTTCCCGCCTGAAGAATATCTGGTTCCGCCGGGATGGCGCTCTGTCTCCTTTGTGCATCGACAGCGTGCTCGTAAGTCAATTCTCTGCAAGTTATAGTTACCTACTTCTACTGTAACTGTTCTCATTCATTTCCAGCTTGAAATGTATAATGCTGGCGACTTATTGCTCAGTACCGATCTCGTGGACCCAAGAAGAAGTGGGCGATTATCTTTTTTTCTGCAGAAATCATTTAAAGTCCTGGGCTTCTCTGGACCATTCTCTGCAGATCATTTTACTGAAAATTATTACATACTATCGACACTATTGAAGGTGAGTTCTTTTCTAGAGCCAATCTGGATATTTTGATCTTATGTGTGTTTCTGCTAAGTATTTGCAGGCATGTGCCCATGGTAAGATGCTCCATTTTCCTTCATTTGGCACTGTAAATTGGTTCTTGGCATGGTTTTATTATGCCTTTTCCCAAGTATCTTTCCTTCTAACTGTCATCCATTTTCCAGTTCCCTATTTCAAGAATGGAGCACTGTGTTGAAAAACTATACTTTTACTTCTGTTGACAGAATTGTCCTTTTTTGCCTTGCGATTTGTAGGAAAAAGCTCTGGAAGTTCTCAAACTTATATCTGAAACTCATTGGACATCTTCATGTGTCGTTACAATGGGGAATTTCTTGAAAATATGTGGAGGGGAAGAGGAATCTTCTGCAATCTTGAGTTACTTGTCAGGTTGTGGAAAAGCAACATATTTAGTAATTAACAAGAAGGATGTTATAGAGGTAATCTCAAGATAGCCGATGCCAATCTATACAAATGGGAAGTGAGTTCTCTAAAAGCTAAATTGACTACTCATACTTCTTAATCTAATAGATAGTTCTATTAGACAGCATATTGCATTTACCGTTAGAGCTATAACTTGCTGTACTGCTTGATTAGAGAGTACTATTCTTTAGTTCAATACTGATATTTAACTTTTGTGCAGTCAATCAACATACTTTTATACTGAAAATGCATATCAATGTAACACACCAATCCAACAGGAAAAATTATTGAGAAGGATTCTCCACACTGATGACAATCAATACTCAGGGAACAAGTTTGTTTTATTAATCCAATAAAACATAAACACAAACAGAGAGTGAGATGAGAGAAGTAGGAGAATTGTGAAGGAAACACTTAAGAGACAAAAATTGATGAAATTAAAACCTCAAAGGGGAATGATAGGTGCAGGAAATCAAAAAGGAGGGAAACATGGAAAAAATAAGAAGGCTGAATATATATTACAGAAAAGATTGTCCAATTTGAGGAGTGGTATCCAACAAAGACAAAAGTTCATAAAAATTACCCCCTTCCAAACAAACAAGGCTGGGCCAATTTATAATAGAAATCCCAAAAGTTATTACTAACTGAAACAAGCTATTCTTAAGGTCACATGCAGAAAAAAGTGGGTGCATGCGGTGCTCAAACTTGGACCTAATCTGCTGTAAGTGGTTATTGATCCTCACTTTTTGGGTTCCTAAACTTTAGGATGTGCAGATTATGTGTTCTGAATCTCCTAGTATGGACTTTCAGTAGTTGACATGGTTGTGGAATTGTTAAGGGAATTACATTGTATTCAGAACTTAGATAATGCCAACCCTCTGAAGCATCTATTTATATTGTTACCTATTCAATTTCAACCTTTGATTACTCAGAAATCTTCAATTTCTGTTGGTACTACTGATCATCAATGTGTCAGTCAGCTAGGGAGTACACAACCCTTTCTAATGGTCAGCCATCTGTCCCTACTCTGGTAGACAGATGTCCCAACTTCGTCTTCTTGATTTCCTAACCAGGCATAAGTAGAGCAGTGTTATATTGAAGTAGAACAATTATCACTTTGCTTATGGGTCATCTTATTTCACAGATTTTACCTGACCCATTGACCAGCAATCCAGATCCTTTTCTAATTTTCAACACTTCTTCTTGCACTTCATTACATTCCCCTCTCCTTCAAGCAATCCCTGTCCTCAAGGATTAAAATCTGAGAACTGATTTTTGAGGAAATCCACATCCTCCCGTGTGGCTTCTTCCTAAGTTGCGGATAAAATCAGCTATTATGATATTGCCTCGTTCCTCCTATTTAGTAAACCTTTTGTCACTATCTATATTTATTCTTGTTTGCTTTCCCATCCTCTCCTACTATGGGCGGGTCATGACATGCCACCTTACCATCTCTAATCTCCTTCATTAAGCACATTTGGAAAACGTTGTGTTTTTGGGCATATTAAGGAGTCTGCAACTTTAAGCTACTTCAGTACTCTCTAACATTAAATATGAACATAGTACTTAAAGGACAACTTGAAGTTCTTCCTCAGAGCAACTGAATTCTGTCTGAAGGGCCAGACATTGATAAAAGCTACTCTCCTGCTTTCAACCTCCTCTCAATTCTCTTCTTTTTTTTGAAGAAGGGCTTTTCGCCAATATGGTTTCACTAGTTTAGGTCAAACTATAAAATGGTCCCACAAGATTTTTTTTGGCTATAATGATCCCACATGTTTTTACGACCTGCCATAATGATCCACACTACCATTTTCCGGCCACTCACACAGCGGAGACGGTCACATTACCGCACATGGTTCGATTTAAAGGGAAAATTTGTCAATCCATATCTTCTATACCCGAATCCAACAGACCAACAATATTTAAAAAAAAAAAAAAATTCTTTCCCAATATTCAAAGATATATCAATATAATTTGGTTTCCTTGGTGCTCCTCTTGGGACCAACAGGAGGTGGCTTGGCTGCTGCAGGAGCAGTGGCATTTGCAGGTTCAACCGGTGCAGCAGCAGCTTCTTCCCCCGACAGCCCTTACAATCACGACGGAATTGGTGCGGTGGTGGTTCTTTTAAGAGGACATGGAAAGCATAGTGGAGGAGCCCTTGAGTTGGTTGGGTTGACATTAGGAGTCAAAATAAGCCTCGAAGATGCAGCTGACTCCACACTGCAACTTGTCATCATAGATTTCTTCTTCTTGTTGCTTCTGCTGGGTGGGACAGTGTTAGTATAGTGTTAGTAAAGATGACAATCAGACACTGAACTGTGGCAAACCAAAGGATGGATAGTCATGGCTACAAACAAACAAAACTGGTGGCTTCCAAACTGGATGGAATTTGACGTATCTGAAGAAGAAAAAAAAGGTGGTGGTGGTGGATTATAGTAGTAGAAAGGAAAATATGGGAGAATTGGATTTGGAGGTGCTGGAAATGGGAATATACTAGCTGGCGGAGGAAGGGGTGCTGGGAATGGGAGTATAACTGGTGGAGGTGGCGTTGGGGATGGGAATATACCGTCGGAAGGTGATGGGGGATCATTGATCTGAGGTGGCGGTGGGCATTGAGGACCAGATGGAGGTGGGGGAAATCACTGCAAAAGTGAAATTAAGAACAAATTTTTGCATTCAAGGACCTGGTATAATCTGAGCATGACTAACGATTGCACCAGCTGTTGGAGTGGGACAAGACATCTAAAGCATCTTTAGAGGGAAAAGAAACTTTTTTTAAAAAAAAATATATATTGTTGGGGTTGTTGGATTAGGACAGAGAAGACATGGATTGGCAAATCTGCCTTACAAATCGAACCATGTGCCGGTCACTTGACTATCTCCGCTGTGAGTGGCCGAAAAATGATGGTGTGGACCATTATGGTAAGTCGTAAAAACAAGTGAGTTGGTCACCAATAGTTACCCATTGTCAAGCGGAGTATTCAAAGGAGATGTTAGGAATTATATTGATCCCATCGTTGGGTTCTTGCAAAACAATGGATCCCCTCTACTTGCAAACATATACACGTATTTTGCACACGTAGATAACCCAAGGGACATCAGTCTTGACTATGCTTTGTTCCGTCTGGGAGTCGATACTCCTGATGGTAGGTATGGAAGTCTTTTTGCTGCTCTTCTTGATGCAACATACTCTACTGTTGAAAAGGCTGAAGGAAGATCCGTTAACATTGTTGTATCGGAAAGTGGGTGGCTGTCAGTCAAAGGAGGAACGGCAACATCAATTGAGAATGCCAGAACCTACAACCAGAACTTGGGGGACTTTTAACCTGATTCGGTTAAGAAAACGGATGGGGTATAAGTGGGTTGTGGGTGGGTCATAAAATGGATAAAGTGAAAATATAATGTGTTTTGACAAAAATGTCCCTCGTTGGTGACCAAAAAAAGATGTAAAACTCAATTTTCGATCATAATGACAGATTGCACAAAAAAAAAAAGATGTTGAAGGACCAAAAACACAAAAAAAATGTTCTAAACGATGAAAGTCTTAATTCACAAAAAGTTGACTTATGAAAAATTTCAATCTTCCATACAAATACACAATTCTTGTATTGATAGTCCCCACACTTAAGATTACATAGGCAACTGGCTGTGTTTCTTGTGCTAGCTCATCACCTTAATAGCTCCCCTCAACTTCCAAAGTCTAAGTTGGGGGGCCCCGTGTCATTGCATTTAGTTCATACTTCATCAACTGCATAGTTCTTACTTATTGATATTGTATCTCATAGTCCATTTCCATTAGGTTGGAAATCCATTTTTGCGTCCCTTTCTCTAACAAGAATATGAGATTTTAATGGTCTATTTCAATAATGGAATGTTATCCTTGCTAGCGTGTCTGCATTTGTCAAAAGCAATGACTAAAGTCTGTTGTTCTTTTTCATTTACTAATAGGTTCCTAGCACTAAGAGCTCTACCAAAAAAGTCTATGCAACTCCTGAGCACTGCCCTAATGCTATTATCACATGCACTAGTTTCTACCACAAAAGGCTTTGAAAATGTGATTTTTAATCTCAACATAAAATGTATAGAAATGAGAAAATAACTCAAAAAGTTTTTCATGAAATATATTGAAGTAACTTTGAAATAGTCATCAACAAAGGTCAAAATGGACTAATTCAAAAAGAGAACTACCTCATTAGTTAACTCTAGGACTACTGTGATGTTTAGCAAATTGACAAAAACGCACAAATTAAAAGGAGTATCTTTAATTTGGGGACACATTATTTTCAGAAGGGGCATAATGAACTTAAAAGATAATGATAGAATAGTGAAAATTTTGAAGCAGAACCAAAATAGTATCCCAAAAGTTTAAGAGATTGTTAAATCAAAATGCCAAGTGAAACACCATAATTGGGCACCCAACTTCCAAATAACTTCAACCAAAAAGCCCGCAATCCCAAATGTTTAGAAGCATCAGCACCATGAAAAGTCAACCACAAAATTAATCTAGAAAACACATTACAATGGCTACGAAAATGGAAAATAGAATCTAGAGCAAAAAATGTCAAATGCCTTCAACTTACAATCCCAACAATCTACACAAACCATAAGATATTAAGAGCTAATGGCACCAATCATGGAAAATTACTAAAAATGCTTCAGTAGGACGAATAAAAGAGAATCTGAGGTTGGAATCATGATTTCTAGAGTTTTAAATCAAATGGGGGTGGATTCTGACATTCATTTTGGAATGGAGTGCATTAAGAATTGTTAGTAGTTTAGCAAGGGTATTCTAGTATTAAGTAATTATTTGTGCTTAGTATATATATATATGTACTCTAGTTGTCAAAAACTATCAACAGATTATTATTCTCTTTTATTTAACATGGTATCAGAGCCTGATTTTGTTTGTGTTTGTGTGTGATTGTTTGCCGATGTTGGGCCCCCATGCTGAATTTCACGCTCCAGAGGGAGAGGCCCTGGGCGTGAGGGGGAGTGTTGAGAATCCCCCATCGGGTTTGTATAAGGGCCAATTGTAGTATATAGGGCCTTGGGTAATCCTCCCCCCTTGAGCTAGCTTTTGGGGTTGAGTTAGGCCCAAGCCCATATTTTAACATGGTATCAGAGCTATTTTCGTATTTTACATGTTTTCGTACTTTCTATTTTGAAGTGTTGAATCAATACAATATCTCTATCAAGTGCTTGAGAACTGATAATGCCAAGGAGTACTTGGCTATTTCCTCTGGTTTTCAATCCTTTTTAACTGATCATGGTATTATTCATCAGACTTCTTGCTCGTATACTCCACAGCAAAATGGAGTGGCAGAACGGAAGAATTGCCATTTGTTAGATGTAGCCCGGTGTCTACTAATATACACACATCTTCCCAAATATTTTTGGGTTCATGCTATTTTAGCTGCTTGTTATTTGATTAATCGTCAACCATCATCTGTGTTAAAAGGAGAGACTCCTTTCTCTGTTGTTCACCCAGATAAACCTCTTTATTCCTTGCCCCTTCGCGTGTTTGGTTGTGTATGTTTTGTTCAGTGTCTTACGCCTGGTCTAGATAAGTTGTCACCTCGTGCTGAAAAGTGTATATTTGTGGGTTACTCCCGGACTCAAAAGGGATACAAGTGTTATAATCCGACCACTAATCGTGTCATAGTGTCCCCGGATGTTACTTTCTTTGAAGATCAATCTTATTACCCTCAGACTGTTTCCTCCCATGATCGTCCCGAGTCTCCACCTCCTGCCTTACCCAACCTTTTTCCCGACTCTGTGTCTGTTTCCACACGTCC
>JAOXNR010000013.1:0-17245 GCA_028571225.1 Parsonsia alboflavescens | reverse complement strand
GATTAAGAATTTTACACTATTATCATAAGCCTGGAAAGAATAATTTAATTATTATATAAAATTATACAAAAAAGAAAAGGGTATATCAAAAGATAAAATTTGCATTTAAGGATGGGTGAAATATATTATTAATCCATTCATATTTCCTTATCCCATCCTACATAACAATGAAAGGAAAAATCAAAAGAAAAGAAAAAGAGAAGAAAACTAAAAAGTGTAATTCTTTTTTTTTTTTCTTTTCTCAAATGAGAAAAGGACAAAAATTAAATTTTTTGGTAGAATTTATGCATTGGTTTTGAATTGATGTGACATAACTTTATCTCGAAATTAATTTTGTTCAATTCTATATTTCTTCTTCTAAAATTAAATGTTCTTTTTTTAAAAAAAAAAATCCACAATTAAATGTCTTAATTCTAAAAATAAGTATAGTTTTTAAAGTAAAATTCCATTAGCTAAATCCTTAATTTAAAGATTATAACTATTAACTTAAATGTCACACTATTATTATACAACAAAAAGGATAAAGTAATAAATTATATAACATTTAATCACACTTCTTAATTTTTAATATTGAAATCAAAATGTGACATTCAGTACATCTGGCATTGTCCTTTTCAAGACGGAAAAACATCAAGCTCCACAATTTTCTGAATTATATGTGCAGTTTGGCCTTTTCCAAAGATATTTTTAATTTGTTGGATTGACAGAATTAACCTTCAACAAAGGCCCATGATTAAGGGCAAAATAACATATTTTTATTAATAACAGGAGTTTAATTTAAAAAAATAACTTGAGAAGGATTTAAATAAATCTTTCTTTACAAAATAATGAAACAAGATTGCTAATCAATCTTCTAGAAGAAAAATTCGAAAGCTCTTTTTTGTTTGTGACCATAATGCAAAAACTTGAGTTGATTTAGCTGTCTTTATGTTAATCTTTACGGGCCTTTTGATTCCTCAATTGATATTTGTGGTATATTAATAATTACATAATCTCTTATTGACATTTTTAATTAGTTATTGAATATATTAGACAGATAAACATATTAGCTTATAAAACAAATTCATGACATGTAACACACTTACTCAATTAGTAAAATAACTTTGTTTATGATTAAAAGATTATAAGTTTGATTTATAAAAAACGACAAATATTGTCGAGTTGAGATTTATTCTTTAAACGAAAGTTATAGTTAGGTTTAGGTATTGAGAATGTGAATGGACATGATGAATAGAATATATCAGAGATGAGATGCCATATGATTCTTGATTCTCCTAGTGGAAGATCATATTATTATAATAATGTGGAAGGAAAGTTACACATAATAAATAATATTATGTTTATTTAGAATTGAATGTATTATTTACATATCTTTTCTTAGTTTTGTCTACTTTTGATCCAACTAAATTAAGTATTAAAGAAACTAACATCGTCAAAGGTAACAACATTGTCTCTTTAGTTGGTAAAAGTTTGAATCTTATTTGGTTGGATGAGATAAGCTTAACTAGGTATTTTGAGACCATATAAGTCAAAGGATTTTTTTATCTTTTATTATAAGATTTTACAAATTGCATAGTTTTTTAAGGGCGTGCTAGTCAAAAAATAAATTGAAGTTAAGCGGTATACTTAACCATACACATACTTATTAGCAAGAGTTTTGCTTTTTACATGAATTGAAGATCTTTGAGCAATAAGATTATAAAATACTTTTAAGTTTTTTAAATTTATATTAAAAGACAGCTTTTAGTTTATTGGATTCCACATATTTGGGTCAAACTATAGTATGATCTCATAAAGTTTTTTTTTTTCCAACTATTATGATCCTTTAATATTTAATGGGTAACCGTTATGGTTCCAACTACTATTTTCAGGCAAAACACTAGTCGGAACTAGTCATTTATCAACACGAGATAGCTTTTTTAGGGGCAAAATTTTCAATCTCATCCTTGCTGCTCAAAATCCAACAAACCTAATTTTGTTTTTTATTTTTTAAAAGAATTTTAGATGCATTTGGATTAATAAATTAATCGGATAATCAAAATTTATTCACAATCCTTGGGTTGGTTGGATTTTTAGTAGCAAGGATGAGATTGATAATTTTACCCCCTAAAAAGTTATCATGTGCCAGTCAAATAATTGATTTTGACGAGTGTTTTGTTAGAAAAAATAATACTCGGATCAAAATAGCTACTCATAATATGTTGAGTACTATAATGATTGTTAGTGTTCATAATATGTTGAAGGACCATAACAACTTGAAAAAAAAAAAAACTTATGAAATCATACTATAATTTAATCAAATGGGCTAAAAAGCCTAAATAATAATCATTGCTTATTTATATTCAATTATATAATCCTTTTCAATCTTGCACTCCTCCAAGATTCTTTAACAGTAAAAAAGGACAAAAAGCTTGGTATTTGAAATAAAATAAAATGAGTTAAATTTCATATATAAAAGATTTGATTTTTTTTCGTGATTGATATGTGTGTGAAATGCCAAGAAGATCCTTACCACATAGGGCAAAGGTAAATTCCATTCAAGCACATGGAAAACATTAAAGTTGACTTCTAAAATGGTCTATGATATAATCTCTAATTACTTGAAAAAGAAATTTCTAAAATGAAAATTCAAACATTTATAAATCTAAAAAATAAATTTTATTACCATATATTTTTAGCATTAGATAAATAGTTTCTTCATAAAGCTATTCGGTCCCTTCTCCCTTCCGTTCCCTCCCTCCCTCGCCACACCCTCTCTACTACAACAGAACAGTGTCTGGCTTAATGGCAAGAATGATGGGTTCATCCCCAGGGATCTCATCGCCATCATCAGTCGCACCACCACCGCCACCGTCACAGTCACCTCCGGCATCTCTGCCGCTGCGTTCGGTCCCCGGCAGCCACGGTTGGCCACTGCTAGGGCCAATATCAGACAGATTGGCATACTTCTGGTTTCAGGGCCCTTCAAATTTTTTCAAGAAAAGAATAGAGAAGTACAAGAGCACAGTTTTCAGAACCAATGTGCCTCCCACATTCCCTTTCTTTCTGGGGGTTAATCCTAATGTTATTGCGGTTCTTGATGTGAAGTCTTTCTCTTATCTCTTTGACATGGAGCTGGTTGAGAAGTCCAATGTTCTTGTCGGAGATTTCATGCCAAGTACTAAGTATACTGGTGATCAGAGAGTTTGTGCTTATCTTGATACTACTGAGCCTAAGCATTCCCAGGTAATTCTCCCTCTATTCCAAAATATAAAACTGTTTCATTTGTCTCGTAGTTTTTCTATTCTTACCTCCCATTTGATTATGCTCGTTCATTTACTTTAAAGGAGACATATAGTTATTAAGTAGAGAGTATCTTAACTTAGTTTATTTTTAAGATGTAATGTCGATTTTCTTAATAAAATTTTATCTAATTTAATAAATGGAGATATTTATCTTTATACGGTTCAAAATGAAAATGAGACATTTAAATACATGTTTTGTTTTATAGTGAATTGAAGTGAAAATCGATCAAAAAAAGAAGAAAAAAAACTTCATTTAAGTGAATGAAAGTGAAAGTGATGAACAAATTATCTTCAAGAAACCTCCACCCCAGAGAAAAAAAAAGGAAGGAAAAGAAAAGATAAATTGGTTACCAAGTCTCTCATGTAGACATTTTTGGTGTGGACCAATGGGTAGGGGACTTGTGCAGAAGCTTCCTTTATGTTGGGGCCATAAAACTTAGCAATTCCATATTAATGATGTATGGACTCTTTCTTGGCTGTAAATGAGGTTCAAGGGCATTGAATGGTAGTTGGAGGGTTTTTTTTTTTTTTTTGCTCACTCTCTCAATATTTTTCCAATTTTTAGTTGAAAAAATTAAAACAAACTTATTTTAAGTACTTGACAAGGAGACATGAGATGGTTCAAGGTTTCAATCAAATGCGACTACACCCGCGCCCCTTTTTTTTACGCTATGCACGTAACTCACTGTTCCATTATTCTTTAACAATATACATTGTGTTTTGTTTTTGTTTCATTTGTTTTTCTTTTTGATATATATCGAGAAAGTGAATTACAAATGAAATGAGAAATCTTGTCTCATATTTTTAAGATGGTTGACTAACTTTGTTTAAGAATATGAGATTCAAATAAATCCAATTTGATGAGAAATGTGCAAATTTTTTTGTTTGAAGCTCTACTCTAAATTTGGTAGCTTTATATCCCATTGACAATTGAGATTTTGAGTAAAGATAATTCTCTTATCATGAACAGATTAAGAAGTTTTCAATGGACATTCTTAAGAGAAGCTCAAAAATATGGGTGCCAACAGTGGCGGGCAAGCTAGACAAAATGTGGGAAAGCATTGAAGCAGATATATCTAAATCTGGTTCACCCTCCTACTTCTTTCCCATACAAAAATTTCTCTTCCACTTCCTTACATCTTGCATTGCCGGAGCTGATCCTTCCAGATCCCCTGAAATCGACAATTCCGGCCATATCATGCTTGATAAATGGCTAGCCCCTCAGCTACTCCCCACCATCAACATTGGCTTTCTACAACCCGTTGAGGAAATCTTTCTCCATTCCTTTGCTTACCCTCATTGGCTATTCCAAGGTGACTATAACAAGCTAGTGGAATTTGTCAAAAGAGAAGGGAAAGAAACATTAGAAAGAGGTCAAAAAGAGTTCAATCTCACTGAAGAAGAAGCAGTTCATAATCTTCTGTTCTTTCTTGGATTCAATGCTTATGGGGGATTCTCTATTTTCATACCATCCCTTTTCAGCAGACTTGAGGATAAAGAGTTACAAAAGAAATTAAGGAATGAAGTGAGGGAAAAGATTGGGACAGACACAAAAAGGCTCAATTTCGAAAGTGTCAAAGACTTGGAATTGGTACAATCTGTTGTGTATGAAACTCTTAGACTTGCCCCTCCAGTTCCTAATCAGTTTGGAAGGGCAAGAAAGGACTTCAAATTGGCTTCCCATGACTCTGTTTTTGAGATCAAGAAAGGTGAACTTCTTTGTGGGCATCAGCCATTGGTAATGAGGGACCCCCAAGTGTTTGATGATCCTGAAAATTTTGTTGCTGATAGATTTACAGAAGATAAGGGTAAGGAATTGTTGAATTATCTGTTCTGGTCTAATGGACCACAGACCGGAACACCCAGTGAAGCCAATAAGCAATGTGCAGCCAAAGAGATCGTCCCTCTCACTGCTGCAATAATTGTGGCTTACATGTTTCAAAGGTATGATTCAGTTACTATGTCTTCTGGATCAATCCAAGGTCTTGAGAAAGCCAAGTGAAAGCTTAATTACTATTATGGGAATTAATTAATTTTAGGGTTTTCTATCTAAAGTATGATGTGTATTATGTAATTATGTATGCATGCCATGGTAATCTTTTTGCAAGGCTCATGGCATGCATGCATGAGAGGATGTGATGCAATAAATTGTGATAATAACAAAATAAAGTTTGATGGTAAGATATGTTATTTTATGTACTAAAAAGTTAATTTAATCATAGGTTCATATCTCTATAGGATCTTCCATTAGTTACCTTACAAAGTCGAACTTTTGAAGATGGCATTTTTTGGAACTCTAAAAATTTAATTAGCATGGGGAGTTGTACTACTATTAAAAAATTGATTCATTAATTCTGAAAAAGTCTTAAATAATTCTCTCTTATTTTAAAAAGAATACAATTGATTTGAGAAATCTTTCATGAATAAATAATACAATTGATCTCAAAAACTGAGTCATGTGAATTAAAGATGCAAATATATCATACTCTCTCGATCAATTTGTTAATATTAAGACAAAGGTTTTTTTCAAAATTTTTTTTAAAATTGTCCTTATAGGGAATAATATCAAGAAAGAAAGAGAGAAAAATGTCTCATAAAGAGAATGCATAATATAGGGAAAAAATGAGTAAAATATTTATTAATAAACTATCGACAATGACTTACAATTAGAAACAAAAAAAAAAAAAAAGTATGTTTAAATAACTTATAAATAGTAATGGAAGGTGTATATAGTTTCATTAACCACCCAATCTATTTGAGGATATACGTCCGTTTTGCCTAAAGATTTCACAACTTATGATGAGGATAAATTAATAACTTTATGAAAATCAAATATTTCATAATTTTTTATTAAGTTAAAACGTATTGATAGTTTCTCCTTAGGATAGACTAATTTAATGATAGCTTCTTATAAAAAAGAAACTAAATTGTACTATTTGTGAATCTTGTCATTGATATGAGGGAGTGAAAGAGAAGTATGAAAACTTTGAAATTTGACCAAGGTAAGAGACAAGAAGTGATCGATCACATGGCCCTGGAATTGTGTAACAAATAGGCATGGATGAAATGAACCAAACTTAAATTATTGAAAAGATTCTATGAGAGATGAAGAGTTATAGAGAGGGATCCCTTCTCATAAAAGGGTCCCTACTTCTCCATTCATTGATATGGGGATTCTTGTTTTTATCGGAACAAAAAGAAAGGAAGATAATGATAGATCATGCTTGAGAAATCTAAGGGACCAATAGAGATTTGTTTCTCTTGGATTGCAAACATCCATTGATGGTCCATTTCTCTTATTTCTTGATAAAAACATCTTATATTTACAAATAAATAAATAAATAAAGAAGAAAAAAGAAGATAATAGAAATATTATAATATACATCGAATTTCTATCATCGGGAGAGTTTTAACGTATATTCGCTTGATCAACACATAATCAACTCTATGAGAATTTAATCAAAACTTTTCACGAATATATAAAGAAACTTTTCTTTTTGATACTCATTATAATATTCTGGTATACCAGAAACGAAATTTTTCTTAATGATGGATTCTTTGTGTGTGGAGCTAACCATATAAATTATATATTAGTCCATCATAAGATGAGTATCCTTGGCTAGAATATTTGGATATATATCAATATCATTTCCCTCTCAATAGCAATAATTTGTTTGAAAAGTTTATTGAGACATGCAAAACATGGCATACTATGGCTTACTTTGAAGACTTCTTTTTCATCATTTCTTCATTTGTGTCGTTATATTACATATGGTTATTCCCTTAAATGTAAGCGGATGTAGTTTTTTTTTTTTTTTTTTGCGGGGAAAAATATATATATTTTTTATTTTATTTTTATAGAACATTTACATTGAGTTTAATATTTTTAAAATATATATTTTATAAAAAATTTCTTAATTTAAAGAATACATATTCTAGTAACATTTTTAATAATATTTTCCCTTTTCTTTTTCTTTTTTTTCTCCTTAAGCAAGGAACAAAGGAATTATAAATAATCACAATTTAAAAGTTTATTTTACCTGGAAAAAAAATCTTTAAATGATTTAAAATTATTGTACAATTTAATTTAAGTTCAATAATTCACAATTTTTAATAATTGCCTTATTCGTTATCTTATCCTTTTGTACGTGTGTGGTTGGGAAGTCTCGATTGGTATACTTTCTTGCCACAACTTCAATAATGACTAATGAATATTCTTTTGGGCTTCCACTTAATTTATAATATTTCTTCATTAGTTTGGTTCAAAATTAAATGTTTATAAATCCTCATATTAAAAAATTACTAAAATGTAAAAAATATTTTAGAAAAATTTTAAATAAAAAATATTTTTATTTTAAACAATTATACATTCAATTACAAACTTATTAAAATTAAAATAATAACATTCAATACCAAATTAAGAAGGTTATTTGGTAATAACATTAAATGTTTAAGGTTATTTTATTTGTTCCATAATACAAAACACTATACAATTATCAAAGCATTATACAATTATCGATGTATAATTATAATATTTTTTTAATTCTTATCCATCACCAAAATGATACATTTAAGAGTTTGGAACTTAAATGAAACGGTCACCAGTGAAAAGTGAAAGGAAAATCAAGCTGTGAAAGACTGTTAATTCAATCATACAAGAATTTTCTATGAAATCACAAGCTTGAATTAGGGCCTCTTTATCCAACTAGAGAGACTAGTTTTTGGCATGAAAAGTGCTCAAAGTAAGCATCTGTTTAGCATATGATTTAAGAGAAATCTCCATTCTGAAATAGATGCAATATATTCTCAGTAGAAGTTCAGACTATGTAAATTTCAGCTCCTTACTATATAAACAAATTCCATCTTGATCTGTTGTAGTAATACAGTATTATATATATCCCCGAAGATCTCCAGTGCCAGAAACTTCAACCAATAACATATAATTGACAAGGTCAAAGAGGAAGAAATGCTTTGGCCTTACGGCAAAATGAATGGTTTACTTCAAAGAACTCTATCCTAGATTGCCAGTATAGAATACAAACCTGACCGGGATACACGTAACTGATTAATACTTACTTTGGGCTGTGGCCTGAAGGAGGGGGAAGAGTTTCGGCTGCTGGCAGCAATAAACTGAACATAAGTTAAGTATCCAGGAGGTGACTGGTGTTTCTTTCTTGCCATTACATAGTTTGTACATTTGCCTGTGATTTTGTCCCGGACTTCGTTGCCCCTTCTTTCCAACCTTTCTGGCGTGCCCTCGACTCCCATATAGCAGTGAGTTTCTTCTGTGCCACTAAAGTTGCCTCGGCCTTTTCCCTTGCCTGTTCACATGTCTCCATTCCTGAATTGCATTTATCTGCCTCTTTTTGGTACTGGGAGGTCATCTTCTTGGCCTCGAGCAATTGTATATCAGCACGTTGCTGACTTTCCAAAGCTTCAGATTCTCGAAGCTTTAATTCCTCGGACAACAATTCGACAAAATTCTTTTCTGTGTCTTCGCTAACTTCTGGATCATGCTTTGCACAATCTGGCAAAAGTAATGACATAAGAAAAAAGATGTGCAAGTATTGGAAGGCATGTGCAAAATATATATATAAATTGATAAATTAAAACACACAAAATATTGAGAGGAAAAACTGAAAACGACATAGTAACATGTATAATTTCAACAGGAAATTTTTTTTTTTTTTGACAACTAAATGTACTTTACCACCTAGGTAGGATCCGTTTTTGGTTGAAGAGATTTCAAATTCCAATCATTAGAGTTAGGTATACTTGTTGTAAGTCTATAGGCTATGTGGTTGTAAATCCCAACTCTCATTGGGGCTACTTTGCAAATGATTTTCAAGTACTGATATGGGTAGGAATTCCCTAATACCCCTTTTGACCATAAAAGCAAAAAAGAAAAAAAAAAGGCAATTCTGAGAATGACATCTTTAAGTTTTATGGACATAACCGATCACTTGTCATCAGAAATTCTGCTTGAAACAGGGATATAAGGACTTTTATATTAAGAATAGCAGAATGAAATATAAGGAGTCAGGTATCACGTAAAAGGCAAAAAGATACTTTCTTTATGACAAAACTAGAGTAGCTAATTCATCAATAAAAGGAACAGGCAATACCGGAACAGGTAATATCCCTCATCCATATCCCATCAACAATAGAACCAGAAAACAATTATTTTGAATTGTGTAAGTTTAAACACTAAATGGATAACTTGAAAGGAAAACCAAAAAGATATAATACAACATTCAAATGTAACATCATGCTAAAAGGGAAAGAAATAATCAGCCAATAATGTTACATTTATAGTCCCATGATGTATATACACAAAGAGAGTCTCCCAATTCAATTTGCTAAATGACTGTTTCGTTTCTTTGCTCTGGACGCATCCATGCTTAGAATTATCCCTTTGCATCAAGATTTTACATAGAAGTTACTAAAGAAGACGCATAAAGGAGTAAATTGAAGCCTTGGTACAAGCTTACAGAACTGTTGATAGAAAAGTTAATATACAAGAGATACTCGAAGTAGCCCATGGTATGAAGCATTTTCTGCACGGTAACTCATTGTGGCTCCCTAAGGGCTACAGTGCACATGTGAACCATTTCAGCCTATGCTTATACAAGTAATTATATCATCTGGCTCGAAAGCTCTGTTCTTTGACAGAAATTATCAGGGTTTAATGCCAAGGAACTATATAGAACACAGCAACAATACGAATACAGCATTCACATGCACACACACAATTTTGTAAGAAAGGCTAAAGCTTTTATCAAGAAGTTTACAATCAACATTATAGTTTGACTTTAATAAACAAAAAAAAAAGCATTTTATATCACAAACAAAAGAAATCCAAAACATCACTAAAAGTACAAGTATCTGAGCACAAACCTGTAAAGGAAGAATTTGTCAATCCTGCAATAACATACAGACAATGTTATCAGATGAGGATAGATTAGGAAGTTTATGTCACAATTAACAACGTCTAGTCTTCCAACAAAATAACAGAACAAAATTTTGATATTTTATACATGATCAATCAAATATAAGTGAAGACAAATATCAGAAAAGTCAAACACTTACTTACACACACATATATAGGGAAAAACCAACAATATGTAACAATGAGCATACAGAGGGCATATGTAGATATTTTAAAGTTCAAAAGGAATTGCAAAGTATGAACCGATTTAACAGTAAATGTCTTATGTAAGATATATGCTTGGAGTCAGTCAAATGGAAAAAAAAAATTCTATAGCAATTTTCGTTCAGTACAGGATTCCTTGTCTCTCCTCACACCGCGCATCATCTAGTTTACTTAAAAGGACACTAGAAAAATCAACCAAAAAAGATTCTATGAAGTATTTCTAGTATAGAGAGGAGAAACAAGCCAAGGTTCACATGAGGATAGCCATTCATTAGCAGGAAATTAAAATAATTTTAGTGTGTCAGTATCTTGGGATGAGAGGAGCTAGTAACAGATATCTTCAACACTCTACAACTCCATTCAAAGGCATATTAAACATGATTTTCTTGCTTGCTAGAGAGATATAACGTTATCAGTTTGTTTTCCTTCAAAAGCAATATTATAAAAAATTACCCAATGATCTTCCAATTTAGCCAAGGCTTCATATTTCTCCACAGCATATGAGGATGTTATTGCCAAATCAAGAATACACTCTCTTTCCCCACAAACCAAAATTAAAAAAGAGAGAGAGATAAAATCCTCAAAAACTTAAATGTCCAGCCATAACTGAAAATTCCTAAATGTGATAACAGCTAATTTATCCATTTCACCTTTTAAGTTTCTCTTGTGTAAAATGCAGTCTTGTTGCAGATACATGGGAAATGATAGGTAGAACTCTTTGAAGCTCAACAAGCAACCTCAAAAATAAAGATTCATAGCAACATATGTAACAGTTTAAAACATCCATCATTACATTAGCAGAATGGCATGGTTTCAAATGACATGGTTTAAACAAATCAAACTACTTGTAACCAAAGAATAACATAAAACCTCAGTTCCCGAATCAATGTTATCTTCCTCTGTGATTAATGGAAGAATCAATTTACCAATATTATTGCTGGAAAATAGAATAAAAATGTTACCTTCACTAACTAATTAACTCCATCCCAACTCAAAAAGAAATCTTAGAAAGCTAAGATAAGCATACCCAAATGACCAAATACCCAAAACAGGACCTCAATATTGAGATCCAAATAGATCTGCAGAGAGCTAAAAACACTTAAAAAAGATTTACACAAACCTTTAGGAATTGATGGGAGAGATTGAGCTGAGCAATCACACTTGCAAGGAGGGCAAGAAGCAGCAGATGAGGAACTAGAAGAGTGACCAAAAGCTACTAAGCCTTCTCTGAAGTGCCAATACAATGGCGGGCCCAATATGTATCCTAGCAAGCACACTGCCATCAATCCGAGTCCAACCTTCAACAACTTTGGAGTACATGGAGATGATCCACTATGATTTAACGCCATTCTCAATCAATCCCACGAAAAATTTTTTTCCCCTTTCTAGCAAGATCTGCTTGTGAATCAGTGTATACTTTTTGAGGGTTCCAAGAATTTTTTTATCTGTTTTCAGTTGAATGTGATCAGACAGAGACCCAAGTGGGAGGGGAAAAGAATTGGACGCGGAAATGCAGCAATTTTTCCTTTTCTTAAAGCAAATATTTCTTTTTCGGGAAATTCTTGGCTTAGATCTGGTAGTCGGTAGAGTCGCAGTGACAGTGGCTGGCAGTGCCGACTATGGATAAAATAATCACAGAAATACAATTGGCAAGTAAAATCAAGGTGTTGTTTCAAGATTTTGAGTTTACTCATTATAGTAAAAATATATTATCAAATATTTTTCAGCAAAAAAAAAAAAAATGTCAACGAGCATATAAAAAGAGGAAAAAAATTCATTAACTTTGTAGTTCAAAAGTTTATATAATTGAATAAATTATAGTTGAATGATTATTTTTTCTAAGAATTGTTGATATACTTTGTTTAAGTTCAATTTGAACAAAAAAAAAAAAAGTAAAATGATCCATTTAATTCCATAATTTTTTTTGTTTTGATAATGGAGATTCATATTTTTTTTTTTATCGTTTAAGGTTCCATAACTTTTTACCAATGATCAACTAAATTCTATGACTTTTTTGTTTTGATTATATAGGTTTATATAAATATATATATATATAAATTTTATATCTTTTAAAATTCCATAACTTTATATCATTTTTTGATATAATTAGTTATCGGAAAAAAAATTATGAAACCTTAAAAGATTAAAAAATATATATATATAGACCTAAATGACTAAAATAAAAAAAATCTATGAAACTTTAAAAGATAAAAAAATATATATGAATTATATGATCAAAAAGGAAAAATAATAATAAAAAAAAAGTTATGGAACTGGATTGATCATTTAACCAAAAAAAAGTCAAATTTTGCTAAAATCTTATGAATAAAATTTACTTTTAAAAAAATTTAACTATTCCCTTTTCTATGATCGGATTCTCCAATTTTCTATTATTATAATATATTTTTATATCCTCTCCATTATAAAATATAAGTTTGTAATTATTATTTTTGAAAAATTAAAATATGTAGATGTGATTACTTTTAAAATTTTAAAAAGGAAATATTTAAAATTTTTTTGTACAGGAAGTCATCGCATTCGCAGACTGCGGGATCTCCTTGATGGAACTGCAAGAGTTTCTCAGAACCCCAGGAGTGTGGTTTGATTCAAACAAAGTTCCCTCCTCAAAAGAACTTTACTGGTTGCTATCCCTTCCATAGTTGCTTCAGTTCGGTTCCTTTTAAACAGACGAGGGCACCACCAGCAATAAAACAGCAGGTAATGTGTTTCCCGTACGACTTGTAAAAGAGTTGCAATAGAATGTGAAGTTTGGAAAAATTCTGGAATAGTGGATTCTTCTAATTCAATTTCAATGTTTCATACCGAAAAGAAGCAATCTCTACCAAGTTCTGGAGCCAATTAGAGAATCTTTGCATTTCCAAAATTTTCATGTTAAGCTGATATATTTTAATTGCTTCGTTATCAATTTGTTTCTTCTCTTCCTGCCCGTATTTTCTTATTATCTGGTCTTTGATTGTGCTGTTAAGTATTGGTTGCATTGTCAGCTTTTCATATAAACTTTGTTAACATATGATTTTCTTTCTTGAAAGTTTCTTGCTTTATGGTTTAACTGATTTTAGTTTAAAATGTAAAGAGAAAGGTCAAAGGGCTAGTAGGATTACAATTCATCCGGTTGAATTTTAACAAGCCTTTGAATTTTGGGTTAAGAAAATGCGTTCCTTTGTGTTTTTTATAGACTGCTAATGATATATCAGGATTTGTGTTCTTATGCAAATATTTTTACTTTAAGAAAATAATTTATGTATTGCATATACATTTTTAATGTCCACAAATTAGTAGTATAAAAATTTTCCATTTCTTAGATCTCAACTTTCTTACCTCAGATTCCCTCAATTTTTAATTCTAAAAGGTCGGAATTTTAGTAGAAGTATTCAGAATCTGTTGTTCTCCAGTTATATAGTTTGACACTGCACTTTGTGTATTGCCTTCTGCAAAGATATTCCTTTTATAGATGAGTATATTTAGTCTGTTGATTTTTTTTTCTCTTAAGTTAAGTTGGATTGTAATAGTTAGATGCTAAGGCATTACAATTGACAATCACCATCTAAATTATAGAACATTCACCTTTTTGTTTCTTCAAATTGGATATGCTACACGGCAATAAAGTTAAGTGAAAAAGCAGAAGAGAAAGGGGGAAATTTAGGGGGATTTTTGAGATCATCAAGGGTCAGTAGCATTTGCAAGGTTTCTGAATGGGTTTCTTATTAGTGGGTGATAGCATATTCTAAGTTCGTAGTATCCTATCACAACCGGATTGCAGTTTGCAAGTTGCTCTTACAGTCTCCTATTTCTTCTTCACCTTCTCCTGGTGTCCAGCATGGGAATCTTGGAATCCTTGTAGGATTCATGGTCAATATATGTTATGAATTGTCCTTACCTGAGCCGTCCATCCCACTACTGTTAAGAAGGAATCAAGATAGCAGATCTCAATTCATTTATCTTTTCTAAGTGCTGATGACTTGGACCATTGAAGTCATTGGGAGATATTTTTGGAAAAACAAAATCTGTTATGCTGTTGGTCACTGTCAACTGTGTTAAGTGGGATGGACAGAGATAATTTTTTTTTGGGTTTTTTTTTTACAATTACTGACCAAAGTATTGAATATCTCTGCAACCACCTGTATCATATGAGGAGGAGCTCATGTGCCAGCACCTTATTATGTAATCCCAGATTCTGGATAAAAGTATCATGAAAGAAGTTCAACTATTGATAGCTAAATTAGCTGAAGCTTCTCCCCTTTTTATGTGTATGATCTTCAGGGAAAGACACAATATGCATCTTAGAAAAATGTCATGGAACTTCTGCCGTGGGAAATACATGGGCCCCCAGTGGCTGGGACAGAGATCATTTTCATCTTCAGAGAATGCTGCTGTAGATGTAGCTGCCAAAGAAGGAGAATTGAGGGTGTTCATAGTTGCTGGTGAAGTTTCTGGTGACATGATTGCATCTCGCTTCATGCATTCTCTTCAGAAGCTCTCTCCTGTTCCTGTTCACTTTTCTGGTGTTGGAGGGTACCCTGTTACTTCTGGTGCTGTCACATTTAATTGTTTTTTTGAAATGAACTACTTCATTTTTCCATGGGGCTGTCTTAAGTATATGCCATAATATTTTTCTCCTTTATCCATGTGAAGGACTATGCTTTTTGGATCTTTTAACATATTTTTATTGGAAGCATTCCTAACCGTGTTTTTGCATCTTTTCAGTTCCATGATGTCTAGGCAAGGATTAACTTCTCTCTTTAACATGGAAGACATTTCAGTGATGGGTATTTGGGAGTTGCTACCACACCTTAAAAACTTCACTGTAAGCAGTATGCAGTACATGACATTGTGTTCCCTCAAAATTTTGAGATACTGGTGGTCAATTTTTGGATATTCTGAATACAGAGGGAACATTCAACACTTATTAATGTTGTGG
The DNA here is from genome assembly GCA_028571225.1 of Parsonsia alboflavescens. Classification (NCBI taxonomy): domain Eukaryota; kingdom Viridiplantae; phylum Streptophyta; class Magnoliopsida; order Gentianales; family Apocynaceae; genus Parsonsia; species Parsonsia alboflavescens. The sequence continues at coordinate 1,869 of JAOXNR010000013.1, read as the reverse complement.
ATAAAATTGACATTGGAAATGGCAGGTTAAACTGAAACAGACAGTTCATGCTGCTCTTTCCTTTCGACCCCATGTTGTGCTAACGGTGGACTCAAAAGGATTCTCCTTCCGCTTCCTAAAGCAATTGCGAGGTTATTCCCCTCTGATCTTTTTTCAGTAATGAAAGGGACTTCCTATTTGCCTTGTTTATGGGAAACAATGCTGTCTGGGGATATAGTAAAATACTTTTTGCAGCTAGATATATCCAGCAGGGAACAATTAGCCCCCAACACTTCCACTATGTTGCACCATCTTTCTGGGCCTGGAAGGGAGGTGAGGCAAGACTTAGAGGGCTTTCTGAATTTGTGGATCATGTTCTATGCATCCTTCCATTTGAGGCTGAAGTTTGTAAAGCAAATGGATTAGCAGCAACATTTGTAGGGCATCCCACACTTGAAGACATTAAGGAGTTCAAGGTGTTGAAATTTTTTACTGTGATTGATTGGTGTTCTCTTTTATACATAAAGCATCCTCTATTTGAAAGAAAAATTCATGATTTGTGATCTTAGTCCCCTTGTTTTTTCTTCTTTCTTTCAGGAGAAGGTCCCAGGGTCGACAATGGTGATTCAAGGAAATGCAGAAAAATTTAAAACCGAATATGGAATATCTTCAGGTATCTTTAACTTGTGATTTTTTCTGGTGGATAACTTGCTGCTTTTTTAGTGGAACTCTTTCATGCTTACATCATAATTCTTGCTTAAGGATCTTGAGATTCAACTTGAACACTGAAATGAAATGTACAGTGAAAGAAAAGACTGAGGATACTGATACTGAAACGACAACAAGATTCTCATGTTTCAATATTGATATCTTGTGCATTTGCACTGTCTTATGCTTTGAACTGTTTGTCATTTGTCAACGAAATAGTGTGTATGACAATTTCCATTTCAAATTTTGAAGGGTCTACAATTATTTCCTTGCTACCTGGAAGCAGATTACAGGAGGTCACTCGCATGCTTCCTATATTTTGCAGAACTATGGAACTAATAAAAGATTCCTTCGGGGAACTGATGAATGTTGTTCATGTGGCACCTAACAGGCATGTCACTGACTATATTAGCAAGTCTATTTCCACTTGGCCTGTTCCCGTTTTGCTCATTCCAGGTGGATCACCTTGTACAAAGTACAACTCTTTCACTGTAAGTTGCATATTTCTCTTGCTTCTCATGGGGATTGAAGATGCATTGTCATGATATAGATGTGTCTTCACATATACATTCTTGTTCCTTAGTGGAACATAATTTACTCTTGGCATGCATTTCTTTTCCTGAGAATTTAGCTACTGATACATATTTACATTGCATGGTTCAAGATTAAGGTCTTCAATTTACATATTTGAATGCAAGTCTTATTGCATGTGAAAATGATGGCTGGTCTAGTTCATGACCACTAACATTGTTTCCAATAACTAGTGCATTCCTAAAAAGTTTGATTAATGGATGCTCCGGCTGATTTTAATTGGCAGGCAAGTAAAGTGGCTCTATGCACTTCTGGAACAGTTGCTGTGGAATTGCAGCTTGCAAGGCTACCATGTGTTGTTGCCTACCGAGCCCATCTCTTGACTGAATGGATCATACGTTATAAAGCTAAAGTCCCTTACATATCTATTCCTAATATTCTTTTAGATTCACCTATAATTCCTGAAGCTTTATTTGGAAAATGCACACCTTCAGAATTGGCTCCACTGCTAACGTAAGCCACTTCTCTACCATGATTATTAATCTTTTGTTCTTAATTATTGCTAAATCTGTTAGACCGTGTGAAAATCAATTCTTTCTGGTAATTCTCACAAGTAAATTACTAGGTTATATTTCCCACTCCAACTTTCAA
>JAOXNR010000012.1:49030-73708 GCA_028571225.1 Parsonsia alboflavescens | reverse complement strand
AAAAATAATAATATTGAATTTCAAATGAACTTTATTTACTAAGCTAGTACTACAATAACCAAATATAAGTCATTTTAATTAACTTTTTTTGTCACCAATTATAAGTCATTATTGTTAGTTAATTAGATATTTGATGATAATTTTTTGTATATTATTTCTTTAATAATGTATGGTGAAATGGTGTTCAAATTTTTGAAAGGATTATATTTACAAAATAAGGACTTGTATTAAGTGATGAAGGGAGTATCTTGTAAATCAAATTAGTTAATCATCAAGTATTTAACTAGCAAAAAAAACCATTTTATTTGTAAAATTAGCAATAAAAAAGATAATAAATGAAAACCTTAAAAGAAATTAATAAAAAGTTCCAATACCATGTGAAAATTTATTTATACCTAACTTCATCTAGAGGACATTTCATCTCTAAAGTGCTTGGGCTATAATTTCTCAGTTACCTAACTGATCTGAATTCTATGAAAACATTGAACCTGTCAACTTGAGTGGCATTTTTGGGTTGAATCTTTCTCACCATATTCATAATTATCAATATCCATATAAATCAAATATTCAAATTTAATTTAAACAAATTTCAAGAAAAATTAGAATTAATCATTTTAACTCATTTAAAAATTAAAATATTTAATTTAAATCGACTAAAAAAAATCCTCAAATTTTGATCTTATATAAGATGGTACTATTACTACTACTACTAATGAAGCCCCCAAGGGCATAGATGAGCTGGCATAGCAACAGGAGTGATGCGGGGGAGACTTCCTGACTGGTGAGGGTTCGAACCTTGACAAGGGTATTGTCTCAAGTTGGTTCGGCAAGTGACTGTCTTGGCAAGGGTAATGTCCCGAGCTGAAAACCTACTCGTTACAGTCCTCATTCCCTATCCTCTATCAGTTCTCGTTATATCTGCTGGAACAAGGCCTTCTTGTTAGTCGTGTACATCACTCGATTTACATCTCCCTTGTTGAATAAGGGGTTTCTGTTTTGTGTACATCTCTCGATTTACATCTCCCTTGTTGAATAAGGGGTTTCTATTTTGTGTACATCTCTCGATTTACATCTCCACTGCCTACTTGTTATAGTCATGTACATCACTTGATTTACATCTCCCTCCGCTGGCCCCTTATTACAAGGCCTTCTTGTTATAGTCGTGTACATCACTCGATTTACATCTCCATTGTTGAATAAGGGGCCTCTGTTTTGTGTATATCTCTCGATTTACATCTCCACTGCCTACTTAATATAGTCATGTACATCACTTGATTTACATCTCCCTCCGCTGTCCCTTGTTGAATAAGGGGCCTCTGTTTCGTGTACACTTCTCGATTTACATCTCCACTGCCTACTTGTTATAGTCATGTACATCACTTGATTTACATCTCCCTCCGCTGGCCCCTTATTACAAGGCCTTCTTGTTATAGTCGTGTACATCACTCGATTTACATCTCCATTGTTGAATAAGGGGCCTCTGTTTTGTGTATATCTCTCGATTTACATCTCCACTGCCTACTTAATATAGTCATGTACATCACTTGATTTACATCTCCCTCCGCTGTCCCTTGTTGAATAAGGGGCCTCTGTTTCGTGTACACTTCTCGATTTACATCTCCACTGCCTACTTGTTATAGTCATGTACATCACTTGATTTACATCTCCCCCCATTGCCTACTTGTTATAGTCCTATACATCACTCGATTTATATCTCCGTTGGTACAAGTTATATCAGTTCATGCACATCCTATCCTTCGGTTTAATCCCGCTTGGAACAAGGCCTACTTGGTTTCGTGTACATCTCTCGATTTACATCTCTACTGCCTACTTGTTATAGTCGTGTACATCACTCGATTTAATCCCTCCTAGAACAAGGCCTACTTGTTATAGTTTAATCCCTACTGGAACAAGGCCTTCTTGTTATAGTCGTGTACATCACTCGATTTACATCTCCCTTGTTGAATAAGGGGCCTCGGTTTCGTGTACATCTCTCGATTTACATCTCCGCTGCCTACTTGTTATAGTCATGTACATCACTTGATTTACATCTCCCTCTGCTGCCTACTTGTTATAGTCCTCTATATCACTCGATTCATATCTCTGCTTGCATAAGTTATAGGGTAATGTGTCGAGCTGATAACCTGCTTGTTATAGTCTTGTACATCACTTGATTTACATCTCCCTTGTTGAATAAGGGGCCTTTGTTTCGTGTACATCTCTCGATTTACATCTCCACTGCCTACTTGTTATAGTCATTTACATCACTCGATTTACATCTCCCTTCGCTGCCTACTTGTTATAGTCCTGTACATCACTCGATTTACATCTCCACTGGCACAAGTTATAGGATAATGTCCCGAACTGATAGCCTATTTGTTATAGGCCTGTACATCACTCGACTTACATCTCCCTTGTTGAATAAATGGCCTCTGTTTCGTATATATCTCTCGATTTACATCTTCACTGACACAAGAGATCTCCATAACTAGTGGGGTTTTCGCCTGCAGGTACTTACCCCTAAACTAAGAATGAATTAAATGAATGAAGAAAATATGAGCAAAAGATTGCCTATAAAGGTGGTTTAACTATTCAAGAGTGAGTAAAGAAGAAAACGAGTAAAATAAAAAATAAGGTTCACATTGACGCGTCCGGCGTGCCTAAAAGCCACGAAATGTTAATGGTACACACGGTTTCGTTTCAAGAACTGATCTGTACAGCGAGAAGGACAGGAAACGATAAAACTATAGGAGGAGAGGAGGTATGAGAGACACGAGGGACATTGATTACTTGGAGATTTGTCAGAAGGGTGAGGGTGTTAGTTTTTAATTTTTATGGTACAAATTGTTACATCATCATCATCATCTGTCTTTGTAATTTTTCTTTCCCCAATTCGATTTCCAAACCTAATAATCTATCTGAGATCTCATCTGACACCAATCCCTGCTAAAGATATTCTGCCAAAAAAAATCCAAAAAAACCCAGTCTTCTTTTTTTGTTATCCACTACTGAACGCCTCTGATCCAGGAACAAACTCTGTCACAATCAAATCTTAAATGGTTTTTCCAGCTATGGATGTTGTTGAAAGGTGACACACCCATGGAAGGTCCAAAAAATTTGAACCCAGGTTCAAGGTATGTACCAGCATCACAATCGGCACAACCCCATATTCTCTGAACTCACATAAAGATTATTGCTTTCCTGTCTTCAAGACACATTTTCTGCCTAAATTCTCGCCCATACCTTTCTGGTCTTTTCTTTGTCCTCCTCTAAGCTTTGTTACATATTAATGGTGTCTAGGCCTTGTGGTGCTGGTGGATATATCATATTAAGAATTGGGGTTGTGGGCTTGGAGCATAAGCAAAAACTGGAGCTAAGATTGGATTTAAAAAATATGTTGTTTGCTGGTTCTTTCGGATGATATAAATATATATATATATCACATATCCATGTATTGTATTGTATTGGTAAATCATACCCCTATATGTGTAAGTTTTTCTCGTGATTATTAGGATAATAAATAAGAAAGGCATTGTTAAATGAATATTATGGTCGTTAGAACTTCTTCTGGATTTTTCATTGAGACATTGTAGTGTAAGGTGTATAGTGGTTGTGTAAGAATGGTTAAACCTTGTTGGAAACCGTATGCTGAGGGTGATGAAGGAGATGGAGGTCGGCGAAAGGGGGATCCAAATGGCAGGGCTGATGGGTTGTTATGGTACAAGGATCTGGGATCCCATATAAATGGAGAATTTTCCATGGCGGTCATTCAAGCTAATGGCTTGTTGGAGGATCAGTGCCAACTTGAATCGGGGTCATTGAGTTTGCTTGATTCGGGGCCTTGTGGAACCTTCATTGGAGTGTATGATGGACATGGAGGACCAGAGGCATCTAGATTTGTAAATGAAAATCTTTTCTTCAATCTAAAGAGTACGTGTTCTTATCCTCACTTATTTGTTTAGCAGTTACAATTTAATCTTGCTGGATTTTTTTCCATTCTTTTCAACATCAACTTTTGCTAGTACTATTTGCACTTAGATTATACCACCCTTGAGAGATATCTTAGTTCTGTAGATTATACAACCCTTGTGATGATAATCCCTTGATATGGGAAACAGAATGTTAGCCAAATTAGCATCTCCATATCTCTGATTCATTTGTGTTGTCAAAATATTTAACTGCTACACCTTTCACATTGTTGAGAATTTGTGAGCTTCACATGACTGAAAAACATTGTCTATTTTCGAATCCTCGATGAACTTCAGGAATTATGATGAACTCATATGCATTGCTGCCATTGGCATGATGGTTTAATGGTTCATTCAGTAGTGTTGCAAGTAATCACAAGTTTAACTTTGGTGCAGAATTTGCCTCTGACCATCAAGAGATATCAGCCACTGTCATAAAAAAGGCTTTCCTGGAAACAGAAGAGGGATTCCTATCTCTAGTTAAGCAGCAATGGCTGGTTAAGCCCCAAATTGCTTCTGTTGGATCATGCTGTCTGGTGGGGATAATATGCAATGGACTTCTATATGTTGCCAATGTTGGAGACTCTCGTGCTGTTTTAGGGAGAGCAGAGAAGGGTGTTAAAGGTGTCAGTGCAATTCAATTGTCAGTGGAGCATAATGCTAGTATTGAGTCTGTGAGGGATGAACTTCGATCATTGCATCCTGACGATTCCCAGATTGTAGTTTTAAAACACAAAACTTGGCGAGTCAAGGGTCTCATACAGGTAATCACTTACAGCACCATTTCCCCCATTCCTTTTCTCCTGCCTCTTTGTTTAGGCATAAATTGGAAGAAAGAAAGAGATATCAGAGATTTTGTGTATGATATCATGGCAGAATATGCCTTCAAAGGGCTTAGTGTTTTTCTCCATTTGCCCCCCTTAGATACGTTTGAGGAAAGGTTAGACTTTTATCATTGATGATCCTGTATGTGGTGAACTTTTCTTAGGCATTACGGCAACTTGGTTTCATCTTCTTGTTACTAGGTTTTACTCTTGAATTGCATTTATTTCATAACATTGACATATTTTCTCTTGATTAATCAAGGTTTCAAGATCCATTGGAGATGCCTATCTTAAGAAGTCAGAGTTTAACAGAGAACCTCTATTAGCAAGATTTAGGGTTCCTGAACCCTTTTCAAAGTCAATCCTCAGTGCAGAGCCATCAATAATAATACAAAAAATCAGCCCGAGGGATCAGTTTGTCATATTCGCATCTGATGGTTTGTGGGAGCAACTAAGCAACGAAGAGGCTGTGGATATCGTGAACAATTATCCTCGTACTGTAAGCCTCAGATCTCCATCTTGATATGGTGAACAAACAAAATTGTTTGTTTCCTGATAGATACATTTGTAATCCTTGTTCTGTTATGTTTTGAGTAGGGTATTGCTAGGAGACTGGTGAAAGCTGCACTCCGAGTGGCAGCCAAAAAACGAGAGATGCGTTACTCGGACCTCAAGAAAATTGAAAGAGGGATCAGGAGGCATTTTCATGACGATGTCACAGTTGTAGTTGTGTTCTTAGATCCATCATCTTCTTTGAGTAGAAGCTCTGGTCGTACCTCAAAGGTTTCAATAAGGGGAACTGGTGGCATACCAAGTCCCTGCTAAGTCCCTGCTTATTAAGGAGTTTTCTTGTCCGGCCCTTCTCCCCCGTATCCTTATGTGGTATGGTAGAAATCAAAGGATTTTCTACCTTTGGATATGAACTCTTGCTTGTTAAATGTTCAGCTTCTTCTCCAGAAATTGAGAATGTTGTATAGGAGAATTCAATGAATAACGTTGCAGTTCGACCATCCTAAAATGAAAAATCAGTAAGCAGCAAATTCAAAAAAGCTTCCTAGAATCAAATATTAAGGTTTTATTATTAAAGTAGAAATTATATATTTTGGTTTACTTTATTAGGGTGGTCTAAGATTTATATTAAGGTTTACTAATCTGAATATATGTATTAAGGTATTAATTATCCTAATATCAGATAATACAAACCCTAAATCCAGCAATATTAAGAAAATATATAAATATAAGTCAAAAGATTTCCTAAAAGCATAAAAATTTATATTAAACAAACAAAAAAAAAAAAGGTTATAATCCAAACTAAGGATAATGTTGTGCATATTTAAGTTTCTAAAGTTCAACGTTTTATTTTTTAAAAAAATAAAATGTTAGATAAAAAATTATTTTTCTAATATATTTTATATATTATTTCTTAAAAGGATAAACTAAACTTAGATATACTATATCAAATTTATTATACCCTATATCTAGAATTGAATATCCACATTTCTATTTTGAGATTCGAAAATAAATGTTTTATTTATAAATTAGTTAATTTTTTTTTAAGGAATTGATATTATTAAGTGTAAAATGAACTAAATAAATTAATTTTTTTAAAACTTGTGCAAGTCAAAATGAGATATTCAATTCCAAACGTAGGGAGTATTTTTTTAAAATCAAAAAAATAATTAACCATTAACCTTGACCGTTAAAGACTAAACCATACATTCATAGAGTGCACATAGCATTTTTGTCCAAACAAATATTTACTTGATGATGTAGTCAAATAATTTTACCCAAAACGCAATTGGGTAACACAATCTGAATTCTTAGAATTAAAAGCGACTCATTTCATTACTATTTGTAAGTTACTAATTATGATTTTGTTAAAATTAATGTAATATTTTTTTTTTCTAAAATAATTCTATTTATGATTTTAATCAAAGTTATTAGTGATTTGGGAAGAAAGAGACACATGAGTAATATGATAAAAAAAATCATATTTTCTTTATTCAAAATTGAATATTCACGTCCATATTCTAAATTATCTGGAATTAAATTTTTATTTCCGAAAGTAATTAAAACTTCAAAAAATAATTAATATTGTCATGTTAAAAATGACTAAGTCAAACTTTCTCATAAAATTTAATTTAAGTCAAAATAAAACATTCAATTAATTACAAGATCATGATATTCAATTAAGACTTTTGTACGCAAATGACAGATACAAAGATTAATACATTAACTAGTTAAAAAACCAAAGAAAGCCCTCTACCAAGATAGCTATAAATAAAGAAAATTAAAAAACATACAAGTGAAAGAAAAAAAAATACTAATGAAAATGTGTAAAATGAAGAACAAATTCGAAACATAGAGTTCTATCCAGAAAAAAGATGGAAAAATCATCAATCCAATACTATTCATATGGTCCAAAATTCAAAATAACATTATTTATTTATTTTACCAAATAGATACTTATAAATTTTACGAAAAGCCAATCAAATATTTTCTGCCACTTTTTCGTTCAAAAATGTCATGTGCCGGTCACGTGAAAAATTTTTGAGGATAAAATTGTTATTCTACAAATTTTCTTAAATGAGAATCGCCCATATAGTACTAATCATATAACTCAAAATCCAAAATAATACTTCATTCTTTTTTCCTGCCAACTAAATACTTATAAATTTTACGAGAAGTCATTTAAATATTTTCAATCATTTTTTCCTTAAAAAAAATGACGAGCCAAACACATGATAAATTTTTTAGGATAAAATTATCACTCCACAAATTTCCATTTCCCCTGCCCCTCGACCCCCCATTTCATCTCTATTAATCTTCTTTTTTCCTAACGTCTTTGTAACCAACCTATTAATTAGATCTGAACTCGCCACTAATTTAGCTTTCTCCCCTGCCACATCTGGAAGGTTTAGTCATTCAATTTCAATAGTAAAGAACCTGCGCAATGTAAGATTTCCAAATTTTATCACCAATTTAAATTGAAAGGGTTTAACTCTTTTTAGTATAATAATAATGACCGCAAGAGGAAGCATCATAATTGCCGTCACATCCATTAATGACATCATCCATAGAACTGCATTTTCTCTTAAAAGATGAAGTTAGAATGACATTTACTATTTGACAAAACGTGAGAAGACAAATTTATAATATGAAATTTGAATTGTAAGCTCTTGGTATTCTCAGTTAAAAATGACATGAACAAATTTATCGACAAATCTGCCCAAAATTTGTAATGGTAGATGATTCTTTCCTATCTATTGACACATTCATTATCAGTTAATGGTAGTTGTGAGATAGCGACGACACTCTTTAAATCAAGATAATAAATTTTCAAAGAAAAATTCACTTTTTCTTTATTCTCCTCAATGGCAAATTAGTCCCCACCTAAGGTGGAATGAAGAGACTATTGTTTTGTAGTTTCAATGACTCCGATTGGGATGAATTAGTAACAACATCGTTGCGGCATCAAACATGACCCATTCTAATATGATCAAGAGGAAAATGAATTTTTTAAATTTATTAAGACTGCATCAATTAAGACTTAATATTCAATTGTGAGAGTTTTGAATTTGAAAAAGAATCTTGATAGATTTGTAATGGAGCATGAATCTACAATTACAAAAAAGTGAACAAAAATACTTCACTGACTTTTCATCAAATATATAAGTATTTAATTGACAAGAAAAAAAAAATATATAAAGTATCTATTTGAATTTTGGATCATATAATTAATACTATATGGGCAATTCTCCTTAAAAAAATTTTATGAAATGATAATTTCACTTTTTTAAGTGCCCAATTTTTTAACGAAAATATTTTAATATCATTTTGAATTTTAAACCAGTAGTGAATTGACAATTTTCTCAAAATAATCCTTAACAATAGTAAAAATAAAACATTTTAATATTAAAATTATATAATTAGAGCAAAAATAAACTCCAAAACAATAATATGACTCTTATAACTTTTAAACCATATTATACCAAAAACGATACTACGTAATTATTTCTAAAACTTATAAGATTGCAATAACTAATTAAAGACGCTTATACTTGCAAATAAGATCTAGTTCCAGTTGGACTCGCACACAAATGAACTGCAGAAAGCAAAGCATTGAAGACATCCTGAAGACGTTTAAGTCATCTCATCTGAAGCAACCGCAAGAATCAAAGTTCAAAATCTAATTTTATTTAACTTTCATTTGTTAACTGAAGAAAAGGGAGCAAAGTTGGATTAAGAAATAATTCTCTAGAATTAAAAAATAATAGTCAACCTTGGCAGGTTGTCCTACCCGCTCTTCTCAATTCTCAGCATACAATCTTAACCAAAGGTAAAAACAGAGCAACGCCGGGTGATTCCAGAATTTAACTGGACTTGAAAAAAAGAAAAGGGAAAAATGTATGACTTCATATCACATAATGCCACAGATTAGTTGACACCTGCAAATACTGAAACTGAAACTGAAACTGATACTGATACTGATACTGATACTGATACGTACAGACAATCACAGAAGCAAAAAGTGAAAATCCAGAAAGTAATATATCAAAGCAGTTATACAATGACCTTGCAGTTCGACCATCCACTAGAGTATTTCAGCAAGCATGAAATACAAGTTGAAAACTTCCTAAAATCATATCGGCACATCTAACTCTGGCAGATACATCCAAGATGATACTAGTAGTAACCAACACGCAACCTCCAGGCACCAAGTTAACCTCAAATGACTTATTATGTCCAGATTTTTTAATCAGAATCAAGAAAAACTTACTGCATTTTGATATGAAATTCAATAAGACTAAATTTTATCGACCATCCATCTAAGAGTTTTCCACATGAAAACTACTCATCAATCCACACAGTATCTGATGAATTTTGCCCTGATCAAATTGCAAGTAGTAACATGTAAAGTATGCAGTACTTACAAACCTGATACAAAGATATCATCTGTCAGAGCACAGTACAATAAATGATAACTATGAAGCTAACATCTATTGCATATGTATGCAAATGCAAAATCTATTTGACGTGCTGCACAAAATAAAGAGAATTTAAACATTACCTGTTAACTACCTTTTTTTTTTTTTTTAACTGGAAAAAAAGAGAAACTAAAATGGTAACTGAAAAGATAATCTACTGACTCTGGTGAAATTTGTAGATGAAACAACTAATGCAAACCTACATATAGCATGAATTTAATCTAAAGTTCAGACCCATGTAGAAAAACAAAACATGCCGGTTGTGCAATATTCCTGAAGCAGAAATATGTACTCAGATCACTTTCCTTCCCTAATAAGAAAAGTTGATTGATATTGAACTAAGACTGTGAACAGAGTCAAAAAGATAAAAAAGAACTACCCTTGATATATCACATCAAACTAACCAAGATGAAGAGGATATGAAAGGAAAAGAGAAATGCAAAATGCAGGTTCACATAGAAGTGAAGCAAGAATATCTTTTTCTTTTAGATTGAAAATTCAATATTCAAAATACCATTTTGGGGTCATTTGAGATGGATTAGTGCCTTGGAGGTTGCCATTAGTGATAACCAAAGACTGAACAGAAAGCTCCTCCCACTTACTGGGTCAGCTAAAACTAGTTGGACACTAGATAAACTAACTAATTAAAATATGCTGTTCATCAGAAAGACACCTGCAACTGATTCCTCATTTACAGTCCACATAGGAGGATATACAGGAAAACTATGGCGAATCAGAAGCTGTCAGAGCTGTTAATCTGTACATCAGAGGAACAAAAGAAAATAAAATTAAGGTAATTGATGACATGTTGATATAAATCAAGGAAGAAATCGGGGAAAAGGCAATTGAGAATATCTTACTCTTAAAACCAAGACTGACAATTTAGGGACCTGCAACTGCCTTCCCCAGAACAGATGTCTTCTGAAATCAAAAGCATTAGAAACTTAACAGTTTATCGACATAAGACATAACCCCTCATTGATTGGTAGTTATAAAACAGGTACAAAATAATCTACCGTCTGAATTTCTTCTTTGCCATTTGTCTCTGATAAGGAAGGTGATTGATTTTGTGAAAACCTGAAAGATAGAAATGAATAAGTCGTATCTCAAAAGATATATTCCTCACCCTACTAGACATGCGCAATTTCACAATGGGCTATAAAGAGAATTGCTATCTTGCTGACCTTAATGCCCTTGCCTTCTTTTTGTCTTCCTCCACTAGATCAATCTTGGAACCTGGTGCAAACCTAGCAAGCCTTGCCTTCTTTTTTTCTTCCTCATTGGAAGGGGTTGACTGAGATAGTCCAAATCTGAAAACAACAAACAACCCAAGGTAAATAGTGATGAGTATATCCCAAAAGAAGCAATTTCAATGTTTTCATTTTCATAATGACAACATCATAGAAAGCTTAATGTAGGAAGCAAAGAAACCTCTCAGCTCTGGCCTTTCGCTTCTGCTGTTCAGATTTCTTCAATGCATCTGATCCATGCGCACCCGTCCCCATTCCGAACCTGTAAAGCAAGACATGTTAAAAGTTTTACTAGCAAACTTTTGGAAAAGCTTCCGAAGGACTACAAAAGTTTTACTAGCAGATATATTCAGTCAAGAATGGGATTAAATGGGACACATGTTTGGTAAACTTTTATCTAGTTAAAAAGTATGGAAAGTAAATCTAATGGATTCTTGCCCCCCTTCTTCCGTGTCAGATTTTCATGCCTTCCACAAGGGGATCTACACAATTCCCTTCCATCCACTACAAAGAACATGGAGATAAATGTAATTTACTTTCTAGGAAAGTAAATGTACCTATTCCCTAAGACCCTAAATGCCAATCGTAGGTAATAGGGGAAACATATCAGTATTACTGAATACTAATTGTCCTATAACCTATGCAGCACACTATTGAAGACTTAACACAAGAAATCAACTAAAACACAAAAGCAATAAGCAATCAAACTACAAAATTAGTGCCCAGGGGATTTCCCCAATTTACATCTTTATTGGAAAAAAAAGTTTAACTAAATCCAAAAAGTTAAACTTTTCTGCTGGTGCTTCCAAAGTGAAACCAACGCATTTCCTAACATCTGCACAGGCCAATAGAGAGAATACAAAAGTCGCATATGTTATAACAATGTAATACAGGAATGAAGACACATACACCTTCAAACGATGAGAAATATTTATCCTTCAATAAAAGAAAAGACTAGTGGAAAGGTCCCTAATACTAGACATCAAACCAGAAGAGGATAAAACCGAATACCTCTCAGCACGAGAATTTCTCTTCTCCTCTTCGGATAGTTGCACAGGCATTCCAAACCGCTCGGCTCTCCGGATCTTCTTCTGAATGTCAGTAACGGGAGCATCATCACCGCTGGTAGTTCCATCCGCGGCAGACGTGGCTCCAGTATTCGGAACTGTCTTCTTTTCTCCTCCATCACCCGATGATGGTTGTTCCGGACTAGACGATGCAGTAGCAGCGGCGGCAGTCGAAGGCTGAGTCTGGCCTTTGGATTTGGCATTTTGATTAGGATCTGAAGGTTGAGGTTGAACTAGGGTTTTCTTAGGGTTTTCACCATTACATGCTGCCGCCGTTGCCATCGGTGAAGACAGAAATCGCAGAAAAATCAAGTCGATTGATGATGAAATGGAGAACTTCGGAGGATTATGCAATACACAAACAAACAGGTTAGAGACAGATTAAACGCTGGTTTTGCTTGTCGAATGGTGGCTCTCTTTGATATTAAAAAGGGAAAAGAAATGAAAAAGGAAAGATAACGACAAGTGTGACCTGAAGAAAGATATTTCTCAGCAAATATGAACTTGGGCCTAATTTAATAGATCCATTAGACTGGGCCAATTTGTAGTTTCATTCATAGGAATAACTTAATTAAGGCCCAAAGGAATTATAAGGACAGAAGACTGACCCATAAACTCTCCGGTCCAGAGCAAACTCTAACCCGAATAGTCTAACCGTAATTGTGATCACATTTTTCTGAGGACAACTATACCCTTCCCATCGCATATCGGCTTCCAATTTCCAACCGAACGGATATATTCTTGGCTGTATCTGCAGAATCAGAGAAGTGACTGAGGGTCGCACTGCAAGGGCGAAGCCATGAAACTGGCGTCCATGGTTCATAACAAAATCATCCAAACCCCATTAAAATTCGAAGTGGGTTTTCTTAGAACTTCGCCGTTCCCTGCTGCGAGTACTCGTCCAAGATGGGTTCCGTTTGAATTTACAAACACTCACTCTCATTCCCTGTATTCAGGTCCTTCGTTGGTCAAGCTTTGGTTTTTGGATTCTTGGGGCATTTGGATTTATAATTTCATCTTTTTGGTTGAAATTGCAGATAGTTGCAAACATACTAGGAGATATGATTCGGCAGTTGTCCGCTCAAGAAAAACTAATCAGGATGAGAGTTCGTCTACTTCCGGTGAAGTTTATATTTTTGAGGAATTGACGCATGAAAACTATTATGAAATTCTTGGTTGATTATATGAATTGTATTTGAAGTATAAGCAATGATGTTTTCTTTTGTGATTCTGCACTTAACGTATCTCCAGTCTACATTAAGCATTCATTTCAAGAAAAGGATTTCGTGCAAGATAAATAACTTGGCTTCAATTTAGAGCATTTTTTGGTAATTATAAGAACGGAAAGAAAAACAAGTGTACGTAGTTTCGAGGAATGGCTTGTTGAAATATTGTTCGCTTCTACTGTTACCTAGATAAAATGCGATTTGTTCTAGTTAACCACCTTAGGCAATTTGCCCATTGGTTCTACTGGAATTAAGTGACAGTGAAACTCTTGTCTCTGGGTTATGATGTTAGGTTTCATAGGGAATTTCTTTCAATTTTTTAGCCTCAGTCATCATTTGACATTTTTGACATACTTTACTTCAAATGTGTTATACTGTTGACATGTTTTGCAGAAGTTGAGGAGACAAGCTCAGCATGGGATGAGGGCATTAATAACTTGAAGAGGACCCATGATATCTCCTCAGTTACTGATTCACAAGGGAAATATGTGTCTTCTGTCAGAACTGTTGCCTTATGTGTAAGGGCTTGCTGTATTATTTCAGCAATTTTTCAATCAGCTTTCCTCTGGAGAATCCCTCAGTAAAGTCAGTGTAGTCGATTATTTTTTAGGTGTTCACTGCAGTTGCTTTTGGTGTTTGCCTGGGTTTTAAAGATGGAGTTGGCACGGCATCTGAGTTCTTTGCTGGGTAAGTTGATTAACCTCAATGTTGGCACATCTATTATTTCTGTATTCTGCATTTTTTTCTCTCTTAGCAACAGTGATAAAATGTAACAAACCAATAACAAGAGCAACCAATAAGCTACATTGCCTGTGGCTTGCAGAGATGACATAAACGAGATAAATAGATGCAATAGCTGATTCAGAGTACCATATAGGCCACAATTCAGCTGTCTTTTTTTCTTAATAAAAAGAAAAAACCTTGATTCATGTTGGGGTATTTCTCATGTTTTCCTGCTATTGCTATTTAGTTAGTGTTAGTAATTAGTAAGCACCATAATTGATATTCAAGACTTTGTTTCTATGTGTCATTTATCCGATGACTCATATGGATCTTGGGTGCTGGCAGTTTTACCACACACTTGAGGTCTGGATGCTGGTTTTAAAGAATCATGTCCTAATGTTGGTTTTATATTTTTTGTGAATCCACTTGCTTTCAGGTATATACTGGATCTTGGGTGTTGGCAGTTTTACCACACACTTGAGGTCTGGATGCTGGTTTTAAAGAATCATGTCCTAATGTTGGTTTTATATTTTTTGTGAATCCACTTGCTTTCAGGTATATACTGGAGCAAAGTTTGTCGGTTGACAATCTTTTTGTCTTTGTTCTGATATTCAAGTACTTCAAGGTACCGCTTATGTATCAGGTGTGTGGAGTTTCCAACTTACATTCTGGTATTAAGGTCTAACTTTCCTGTTAGCTTGTAAATCACGGTGAAAATATACATTCTTCTTGGAATGTAGAATCGGGTGCTTTCTTATGGCATTGCTGGTGCAGTTTTCTTCCGGTTGTCACTGATACTTCTTGGAGCGGCCACACTTCAGGTTCTTCCTTACTGTCATATATTTGAATATGCAGTATGCTTAAGATATTAAATGACTGCCTATGTCCTTGCATAATGCTATATATTATATTAATTTGCTATTTCATTTGCTGATGTCAATTTTTAGAGCTTTGAAGGGGTTAACCTGCTATTGGCAGCAATACTGTTGTACTCATCATTCAAGGTGCAATTCATTTTCCGACAACTTGTATTCTCTCATTCAGGGGAACATTCTACATGATGGTAAAACTAGTGTTTCTCAAATTACTTGGAGAAAGATATTCCAAATCCAAGATGTTGAGATGTCATAAATTCGGACTCTCGTCAAAGGCCTGTGAGATTTGTAATGTTTTTGAGAATTTTCATTGGCTTTTTCAACTAATGACACAACCTCTGTTTTTTTGTTCAATTATAGTTGTTTGCTGAAGAAGAGGAAGATACCGATCTCTCTGACAACTTCATAGTGAAGACATGCCAGAAATTCATCCCTGTTACTCGTAATGCTTCTTTGCCTGACTGAGGATTTTTCTGTTGGACACTTTTATTTTTAAATTTGTTAAATCTCGAAGACCCAGAGTATTCTAAGAACTGCTTGAATTTTTTCCACTTTAATCGGATAACCCAAACGGAGAACGTTTCGCATTTTTTGGTATAATAAATTGTGGAAAATATTACTAGACGGTTCTTAAATTCTTTTTCTTCCTGCTACTTGGGCTCTTTCCTGAGCCTTCTGAATGGAAAACTGAATGAAGTAGATTTCATCAATAAGTTTCCCTTTTCATATTTCCATTTATGGGTTGTCTTACATTTCACATTTAATAAGATTGTGGTTGAAAGAAAGAGATGTTCTGACTGTAATGGTGTTGATTAATTCTGGATTTCAGAGATTCTGATCTCTTCATTGTCTAATTCCAGCTAATTATGATGGGAATCGCTTCATAACAATTCAGGATGGTGTGAGGAAAGTAAGTCTTGTCTAATTGTGACTGCTTAAGATGTTGGCACTTCAATCTTGGAATCCTTACTATCGGAAGCCGGAAGGCAATTTATCTTAGATTAATTTCAACTTGATCTCTAACAGGCTTGATCATTTTGGTCAGGCTACTCCTTTGCTTTTGACAGTAGCTGTTATTGAACTCAGTGACATTGCATTTGCTGTAGGTTTCCATTCCCTTGTTCATGTGAAGCATACATTCAATCGGTTTGGGATTTTGGTGAATTAAATTCAGAAAGACTATTAATGTTTCACAGGTTGATTCGATACCAGCAGTTTTTGGTGTAACCCATGACCCTTTTGTGGTTTTTACATCCAATCTTTTTGCCATTTTAGGTGAGCTTTTCTTGTCTCTCGTGATTGCCAATCAGTGCTTTGAGAGATGATGACCTCAAATTTGGAAAAAAACTAATTCTCCCTTTGAAAAGAATTAATGTTAAGAAAATGAATACATCAAGATGTCATGCCATCTATTGTTGATGCTAGCTCCTCTTGATTCTAGGGTTATGAAAAGTGTTTTACTAGGCCCTCAGTTTTATTTGTCAAATCATATCTCAGTGTTTCCAGATAATCTAAGGTGATAGCAGCAAATTTATCCTCCTTTTCCTGCATGTTGTAGGTTTGAGATCATTGTTCACCCTCGTATCCGAAAGTATGGCTAACTTGGAGTATTTGCAGGTGAGGTTGCTCTGTCTACAGTCTGCTTGGTGATTAATTTATGAAGGTCTCTTTTGTGTTTACTTCATTCTTGTGTGTATTGTCGTACGATAGAACCTGTTTAAAGCTGTTAACAGTGGTTCTCATGTTTCATTATGTTATCTGCTTTCATACTAAAATATGCTTAGTTTATAATCTTGCACCAAAGGCCCTATTTAATGACATAGGATGTAGAAAATAAGAGCTAGAAGGAACAGAGTTTTCTGGGAAAAATGTGCAGGACGGATGAGGCATCAGTTAGAAAAAAGTCTTCCCTTGATGGCAATGGTCTCAGAAAATGGATTGCAAAAATTTTTTGCCAGAGCTTGAGTTTACGATTTCTGATACTGGCAAATTGAGTTCTATATCACCTTAACGTGCATCTTTTTCCACATCTTATTTGTTTCTGCTGGTATGTTAGGCTTGTCTTAACTGGGAAATATTAAGGGTAATATCCAGCTAATTGATGTGACCTGCAACATAATAAATTCCTTCCCGGTCATGGTCATTCAGATGTTCTCAGTAAACTGCACGAGTGGCTTATTAGTTAATTTTCGCCAAATTCTAACCTAATTACAATGTTTAATCAGCCGGCGATTGGCGTTGTTTTGGGCTTCATTGGTTGCAAGATGATCCTTGACTTCTTTGGTGAGCGATTCATTCTCATAAATATTATTATTAGCCCTTTTCTTTCTTATTTGACAATGAATCTGGGTTAGCTTACTTCATGTTTTGTTCGAACGCGTAGGTTACCATGTGTCCACTGAAGCTTCTCTCGGCTTCGTAGCAACTTCTTTGTGTGGTGGTGTTGTTTTGAGTCTTGTAAAAGAGTCTGTGATTAGTGATGATGAAGAACGGTAAGCACCCAAGTTGGGGAAGACTTCTAATTCTTCTTTTGGAGCAATTTGTCGTATATCTTATTTATAATTAATCTTCTTTATTTCTGTATGCCCAAATATGGCTCATGTATCAAACTTTTTTATATTCTGATTGGATAATATGTAAATTTTTTTATCTATGAATAATAATAATGATGATGGTAAATTACCCCAAAATTTCACCACCCCCTTGAATTAATTGTCTCAAATTTTAAAAATTCCTTTATCATAAATCTTAACTTTCAAAATTACTCCATACCTTATTAAAGACATAAATATTTCTAAGGTATTATAATATTTGCATGCTGTAAAAAATAATTTTAAATTACTAAAACTATGAATTAAATTAACACTTTAAATCTCTTATTTTAAAAAAATATGTAACTGGGTCTAATGTATCATAGCAAGATGGTGAAGATACACACCAATCCATCTAAATCTAAATCGTCACGGAATAAAGTGGATGGACTATCTTGTTAAATAATATGGACGTCATTTATTATTCTAATAATCGGGTAAATTTAGAGTTTGGCTCAAAATCTAATAATTACACTAGAAGAAATTATTCTTTCTGTTATACGAGTAGAAATTTAATATATATCTTTAAAAGATAAGGTTTTTATATTATGTACCATAGTTGAATCAGTACTTTGAAGGAGCTAGACATCAAAACAACACTCTTTATCCATGAACGAAATATTTTCATTTGTCTAATTTTGGTTTATTTCTATATGATATTTAATCAGTTCTAATGAAGATGACATCGTAGGATACAGAGAAAAGGGAATTTGCTAATGAGATGATAGCTTATACCAAAACATTCCCAACAACTGTTTTCACACCATTCGCAGGAGGAGTCGAGATCCACGACAAGAAGCTGCTGATCACCTCGAAACAGCTCTAGGAAAATTGGATGACGGACCTTTCTTCCTCTGTCAATATTAAGTTCACTGAAAGAGATATGGAACTATGACATTACCTCCAAATATATATATATATATATATATATATACTATGACATTACCTCTGGGAGGCCTGCGCCAAAACTGACTGCGTGGATTCAGGAGATGAACAAGTTTGATGCTTACAAGCAAACAAAGACTGATCTTAAGAAGATTGTTCAGCCGTACAAGATTCGATTCATGGGGCAAAACTGAATGTGTTGGTGACCCAAAAAAAAAAGTGGTTTTTGCCATTTTCCTGAGTGTTCTTTCTACCTAAGGATACTACACCTTGCATTTGCCATCTTATGTTCTTCAGCTGCCACCGAAGTTGCTGGAAGTGGAAATTAAGGGATGGACACATTGGACATTTACTACATTCGAATTTTTTTTTTTAATTTCTAATGTTATTTGTATTATTATTAACTAAGGAAAAATCACTAAGTAGATCCTAGGATTGTATAATTGAGAAACTTTTTCTTAGGCAGAGACTAACAATTACTAAGTAGACAGCATCCACATCCGTTTACTAAGCCTCATTCAATTTTTTTTGTCATCACTCCTACGTTACTAAATATAAGTTACTAGCTATCATTTTAAAGTAATTTTTTTTCTTCTTAAAATACCTCTATTTATATTTTAATCAAATTAACAATATCTAGAGAAACAAAAGAAAAAGAGTAATATAGTCAAAATTTAGTAAAATACTTAAATAATTAACAATAATAACTTATATTTAATGACAAGAAAAATTAACTCAAATTACTTATAAATATCAACGGACGAAGTATATAACCCAATATTTACTCCCATAAATAGATATCTGAATTGGCTTAAATAAATTTTAACCAAAAAAGTTTTACTTACTTAGTTTTTAATAAAATTTTAATTAAATTAAAAAAATAGAACGTTTAGTTTCTAATCTTTAAAATGAAAATTCGAGACATTAAATTTTAAATAAAGAATTACTACAAGGTTTTTAACCCTCAAAAAAGGTGTATTAGGCAGATTACTTTTTTTAAAATTTAAAATTTATTTAATATGGAGAGAAATAAATTGGGTTGATTTTTCAAAAGATAAAAAATGAAAAAGATTATCTAAAAACTTCTTTTTGAGGAGACGGTATAAATTCAAGCAGCTTTTGCCAGGTTACTCTGTTTTTGAACGAGCGATCATGACTCAAAACTGAAAAGGCAAAAGAGAGAAGGGTTGCGAACGGAGCGAAAAGAGAAGGTCGAAGAAGGAGGGAAGCCGTTAGGATCTCTAAGAAGTAGCCGTGTATCATCCGAATTTTCAGAAACTGTGTCAAAACCTAAGCCCTATCCTTATGCTTGATTGAACCTGCAACCGATGACGTTCACATCTTCTTATTTTTTCACTAATTTTGAGCCTAAAAGGTATCTTAAAAAGCTCTAAATTCTATTATTAGACTTATATATATTCGTCAATATATAAATCTTATGACTGCTTACAGATGTCTTGGTGTCCGAAATTTGTGATAGTGTTGTTAGAGTGGAGTTACGAATTCATACTTGCTGTCGTAATTCCAGGAACTATTGTCGCTTTTCCTGTTTGAGGAATTCACGTCTGTTTATGCTAAACAAAAACACAAAAGAAGAAGAAGATATCTGATTAATGATAATTATGAGGAACTATATTTGAATAAATTACTTTTTTTTTAGAATGGGCTATTTGAAATATTGTTTGTACAAACAATTTTGCAAGTGATTAATAATGACAGATAAGTCATAGTGGTAGGAGAAGATTCCATTTCTACGTAGAATCTGGGGATATCGGGTGATGTAATTCGAGGACTGTGGCTGGTTGAGGTAAAAACAGCTATGGGCAGTGGGATCGGAGTTCTCGGTAAACTATGTTGTTATCCTTGTTGAGTAAGCGTACATTAGACGTTGATTCCAGGTAAAATTGTGTACGGAAGCGGGAAATTTTTTTGACAAAATCTCACATTGCTCCTCGTTTCAAATTGATTAAATTCATGAGTTCTATTTTGGTTTCCTGTGAGAGTTTGCAGCAATGTATCATTTCTACTTAAATCAGGGCTTGGGTTTTACAGGGATGCATATGGTTTTGCTGTGAGACCTCAGCATCTGCATAGATTCAAAGAGTACTCTGATATATACAAGGTTAGCCATTTTGGATTTCTTCCTCTTGTGAATTGCTAGCCATATTGTTTTGTGAATTTGTGATTTATGTTGGAAGGCTTATATAATTGCCCCTTGACATGGCATGTCAAGGAACATTGTTATTTGTTAATTTATTAGGCTTACATATTTATGAGAGTCTGGTCAACTGGCTTTCCAGGTGGTCTTTTTCAAATAGACTTGTTCCATTTCAGGTGGAGGAAGTAGAAAGAGTGCAGAAGTGGAAGAGCTTTCTTAAACAACGAGAAGAATCTGCTCCATCCAATTTTCACAGAGAGGAGAACTTTAATTCTGAAGAAGTTGCACAGCATTGCGCACCTGCTCAGGAGTTGATCAGAGAAGGGGATGATTCAGTTGGAGTCGAATCTGTTGGGGACATTCACAGAGAAACAGGTAGGCAGGAGGAGATTCCACCTGTTACCCGGCCAAAACCTCATGTCGTGCAGAAGTGGGGACAAATTAGACCTTCTCTTAGTCATATTGAGCATATGATGAGTTTCCGTGTAAAGGAGAGAAAAAACATGACAGATGAGCAGATACCTGTGGATTATGATGTTCTCCAGTCAATTGGACAGGGTGGACATTTAGCAGAGGAATTTGAACAGGCAAGTGAGGATGTATTCATTGGCAATATTGTGCATGATAGCATGAATGCTTCTAAAGCAGGAAACACTCCCAGTTCTATAGTCTCTTCAGAACCGTCTTTTCCTTGGAAAGAAGAACTGGAATTCCTTGTTCAAGGAGGAGTGCCTAGGGATCTCAGGGGAGAGGTAACATCTGTTGCTTCTGTCAGACTCTTTAACTAAATTGAATAATATAATGGAAGCAAAAATTTCCATAAATTTATTTTTCATGCTTCAGGTATGGCAAGCTTTTGTTGGTGCTAGAACACGTAGGGTTGAGAGATACTACCAAGATTTGCTGGGGTATGAAAATGACAGACCAGAGGATGATAAATCAGTATCAGGCAACGACGGTGAGAGGGAGATGGAGAGCAGAGTCAATGTGCCTGAAAAATTGACAAAGCAGATTGAGAAGGTCATTAGATGCATGGAACCTGGCCTTTATCGTTCAGTCTTTTAATTTGTAGGTGCTACTTCTTTTTAGGGCCCATTTGGGAAGACAATTAAACAATGTTCCTTTCCTAGTTGCCTTCACAAATCTTCTTCATTAAATTTTCTGATGCTTGTTCCACTTCTTTTAACAAAAGCAATATCTATTTGCTTCTATTTAGAATTTCAACAGGGTGTTCCCCTGATGGCACTCTTTCTGTCAATGGATACTCATCCTCTTTGTGCTCCATAGTGAATGTATCTCCACCTCCACTACTTCTTTTGCTCAAGTTGTCTGCATCAAAACATTGGCCTTAAGAATTGATGCCTATGCCAGGCTCACTCAGCTTTGCATTGCAACCTGGTTTGTCCATGGGCTTACTTTTAATATTTTTATTGCAGGATCTTCCTCGAACATTTCCTGGACATCCTGCTCTGAATGAAAATGGTAGAGATTCTCTAAGGCGTCTACTTTTGGCATATGCTCGGCATAACCCGTCTGTCGGGTATTGCCAGGTAATTCTGGCCTGAGGGGATTAGCTTCCCTTTTGATGATTCTATTGTGTTTTCTACATAGGAAAAATGACTTCTGTATGGAGGTAGTTTTGGCATGGAATCATTGATATGAAGAAACATGGATACTCAGTGATTCAAATGTACCAGATTAAATTGTAAGAGCTAGCCACAGAGCTGCGAATGTCAGTGAAGAAAAATTGATAAATTAGTGGCAAAGGACTACATAACTTGATTAGCCACAAATTACATTAGTGAATTTTGCAGTCCTAAGTTTCTATTGATTGTACCTTACTATCAATAAATTTTCATCATTGTTCAAGTATATATCCACACCAAAGCATATTGCCCTTGATCACCGCTGTACTTTTGTTAATCAGCTATGCTTTGCAGGCTATGAACTTCTTTGCTGGCATATTACTTCTTATGATGCCTGAGGAAAATGCCTTTTGGTAAGCCTCAAAAACTCCCATAGTTTCTTTCAGCATCCTTGCTCCTAGGAAAAAGAGGAATAGCACTGGAGATACCACTTAAATCATTTATGAGATTTCCTATTGATTATGGTCTGGAAAAGAAATTTCTCATGTAAGCTTATGATGATGAATTTTCGACATTTAGGCTCTCATCTGGTTAGGGCGCATGAAATTCTCCCTTTTGGAATTTTTGTGTGTCTTGTATCTTGCCAAGAGCTTGACATTGACTTGTCCCGGATTAAAAACAAAGAAAAAGAAAATAGAAAAATGAAGGAGATTGGAGTATGTGTTTGAGAAGTTGAAAATTGAGCTGGATGAAGATCAAGGATTGTGGGTGCCAAAACTTCTTGAAAAATGTTTGGATGTTTCTGAACAGAAAAATGTTTCTGGTCTGTTGTGTCATGACCCTTTTATTCCAAAGAATGATAACATGGCTGACTTCATAGACTAGTTTGTTTTGAATACTTCAGGACTTTGGTGGGCATCCTTGATGATTATTTTGATGGTTATTTCTCAGAGGAAATGATAGAATCCCAGGTTTGCACTTGTTTTACACTTAGATGTATGTATGTTTGTATATTATTCAGTTCTATGTGCTCTCTGCTATTGTACATATAATGTTACAATTTGTCAGGTGGACCAATTAGTGTTTGAGGACTTGATGCGTGAAAAGTTTCCCAAACTGGGTCTGTATAATGCTTAACAGATCTTTTCTCCATATCAGCTATAGTAACCACCAGGAACATTCAATTTACTTTCTTAATGATGCTTTTGGTGCAGTCAATCATTTAGACTACCTGGGAGTGCAGGTGACATGGATTTCTGGGCCTTGGTTTCTTTCAATTTTTGTTAATATGCTTCCTTGGGAAAGTGGTGAGAAACTATGTTGTAAAAGAAAATTCTGAACTTTTAAATTTTGCATCCTCAAGTCCTTGTAACTCCATAACTCTATCGTCTCATACCTTAGCTTGGGCAGAAATGATGCATTGGCTTCTCATGTTTTACTTTTGACTTTCAGTCCTTAGAGTTTGGGACGTGCTTCTCTTTGAAGGAAATCGTGTTATGCTATTTCGGACTGCACTTGCTCTAATGGAGTTATATGGTATCAAATGTAACAATAACAATCTGCAATACATCTTTAGATGTTTTCTTTATTTTGCTGATGCTGATAACTTTGTAGGTCCTGCAATGGTCACAACTAAGGATGCTGCAGATGCCATAAGTTTATTACAATCTCTTACTGGTTCTACATTTGATAGCAGCCAACTTGTTTTGACAGCTTGCATGGGTTTCTTGACTGTGACTGAAGATAGACTAAAAGCTTTAAGAGATAAGCATAGGCCAGCTGTACTTGCAGCAACTGAGGAAAGATTAAAAGGAGAGGAGATGTGGAGAGATACTAAAAGTCTTGCAACCAAGCTGTATAGTTTCAAGCATGATCCTAAATCCGCAACAAAAGACTCAATGTTGGATAAAGTATCTGATACATCACAAGCAGGGGACCATTCTGAAAATCTGGATGAATTTTTTAGGGGCTTAACTGATAATTCTGAAGTGGATTCCCTTCCAGACCTTCAAGAACAGGTTACTACCTTTTCCTTCTCACAACAAAAATTGTCCTGCTGTTTAATCCCTGTAAGGTATCTGTATTTCGTTTCTTAATCTTGTTGAGCTATATCTTATCTCATATAGGTAAAAGAAGTGCAACTGTTCATATACAAGAAGTTCCTTTTGGGCATTCCAATTTTATTATCGTTAGGAGATTCTTGATTTAAATCCCTCACAAACTTCATTATATCTTATCTATGCAATAATTCTTGCTCTGATAAGACCATAATTTCTTTACCTGTGAGGAAATATTTCTTCTATAGCACTAGCCTGTCTATATAGTGTATTATAAAGTGGATGCAAGGTGTCCAGCTGACACAAGCAATACCACTTTTCCCATTGTTACACTGATCATACACCTCAATATTGCCAGTTTCAGTTTTGTACATGTTTTCTTCTTATTATAACTATACTAGGTATATCTTACATTTTTTTTTCAAAGTAAATATAGGAAAAAGCTTGTGCCGTTGAAACAATGTAACCAGTTTTCCTCAT
>JAOXNR010000012.1:29679-40048 GCA_028571225.1 Parsonsia alboflavescens | reverse complement strand
TATATATATATATTGTTACGGAACATATCGTGTATACTTACTTAAGGTACGCTAATTAAATTTTGAAGATCAAAGTTATGAAGTAATTATTTTTGTTTCGAATTTAGGTGATTTTGACTTGGTTGGCAATTTCTATTTATAAATTGTAGGCTACTTTTCAGATAAATACATAACATTTCTAGATAATAATTAATTAATCATAAATTAAAAAAGATAACTATTTTTCATGAACACCTCTCTCTGAGCAATTATATGAAAGATTATATTTGTTAAATATAAAAATAATATTGACTGAATATATATTTTTTAAACTCTTTTATTTTTTTATCTAGTGGTGTCAGGATTAAATCACATGCACCTCAATTATTTCATTATTACTTGCAACTCACTCACGTTAGAGTATTAAAGAAGACTGTATATAGACTGAATATGAAATATTATGTTGAATAGATTTGATTTTTTTCCCCATTAATATCGAAAAAATAGGTGACTGTTTGAAATTCAAATATATTTGTGTGTGTGATTTAGTTACTTAATATTCTTTCATTCTAAATCTCAACACCATGGGCGAGCAATTAAAATATATTTTTTTAGAATAATGGTTTGAATTTGTTAGAAAATCATTTCTAACCCAATATAGTTTATTTGAACTGTGAAGCGGTAGAATAAAAAAAAAAACTTTATTGTTAATAATCATATCTTTAAGCATTCTTATTTTAAATATTTTTTGTCATGAATTAAAATTTAATATCGCATTAATTAATGAGAAGTTAGAGAAATGTGTGTATATAATTACAATGACATAGGAAAATTTTTTTAAAAAGAGTAATATTAATATTAAAGAAAAAAATTATAGATACCTATTAAAAACAAACTATACCTCCTCTGTCTAAGATTTAATGTTCTATTTATTAAAATAAAAAAAAATTATTTTTAAATAATTTAAAATAGTTTCATGAATATTCAATTCGATATAGGAATAGTCCATTTCAAAAGAAAAGAAAAACCGAAATATTGTGTTGTGCATTCATTTTCAAAATCGAATAGGACGACTGAAAGGGCTGTTATTGGTTTAAGCAAAAGTCTTAGCAATTGGTTTAATTATTTCATTGGCATCATCAACCATACAGAGACTATAATAGTAAGTTTGATAATACTTTCTTGTTTCGTTGCGTTGACTCAGTCAAAGCTAATTCCTGGCTTGTCCTCCATCGTAAATATTCTCGTGGTCATGTCTGGCTAGGGGTCTAATCATAGCCTCTTGAGAATAAGACGTGCAATTTTGTTTAAAATAATATTTTCGTGTTATATTATAGAAAATAGAAACTCTTGATTAATGTTTTTTACTTTCTACCAATTTGATTGTAACTAATAAAATTATTCTAAAAGAAATTAAAATTTGACTTAAAATCTCTTTAATTGAATAAATTTAAAATTTATTAATTTATATTATATGTCACACCTAATAATCAAGCTGATATAAGAACTCCATGTATTAAAATTAAAAAAACAAATATTTATTATTATTATTATTATTTTTTAAAGAGAGTGAGGGGAAGGATTATTCTTTTTTTATATATAGCTTTGCGAGGTGAAAAAGACAAAAGGAGAAAAGAATATAAAATATGGCCACTTGCAAGGCGGAAACCTTCCATATATATAATATTATAATTTGATTAAAATCTATAGAGTAATAAAGGGTAAAAGCAAAACAGCAGCCTAACAGATAAGTTTCGGCGAACATTCAGTTAACTAAATATTTTTATTTAAAATCAATTTTCTTTTTGTTTTTTTTTTTTTTTTTGGTAATTTTATAAAAGGTATTTAATTGTTTTTCCTATTATATATATTTTTTACGGTTGTAATCAAGATTATATTTTTTATTCAATTTTAAAGGACACCTGAACCAACAAGAAAAGAAATTAAACCCGCCGGCAACCATTGGATTTTGCATGAGGAGGGGACATTAAAATCAATCATTATGAAAACGTTAGTAACCTTTGTCCCATACCATGAAAATGAAAGGAGGAACGCGTAAAACTCTGTCATGATTTTTCTTAAAATTACTGACTTCAAATTACGTGTATCTAAGTTGGGCACAAAACTCACATGTGGATGGTCAACCCTCCCATGAATACACGAAGAAGGTTTCATCTTTCACCATGATATTTTTTTAATGTATATATTATAATTTATCTAATTAAATATCTTTATTTTGATTTTAAACCCATTCAAAATTAAATATTTTAATAAAAATTTTACTATAGCAAGATTTGTTCGATTAGTAAAGCAATTTTACTTTCTTTGGAGATCTCCATCAGATTCAATGGTAGAGCCAGAAAATTTCATGATAGGAATCAAAAGTTTCAATGAATTAGATCCCACTGATCAATTAATACATATGACAACAACTATTGGTTACTTGGATTTTTTTTTTTTATCCTTTATTAATAAATTTTTAATTTTTTAGTTGGTCAATTTAAAGAAAAATATTTTATGTATTTCAAAATTTTTTTTTTTTCAATTTTTTGAGTGGAGTTATTTGACCCCACAATTTACAACGTGACTTTGTTACTCATCGGATTAATTGGATCAAAATAATTCAAATGTCAATTATTTTTTATTATTAAAATTAAAATAAGATATTTTAATTTTGAACGGCACTATGAAATGAGTATTATATATATATATGTATATAAGTGTTTTAAATTCATTGAAATTTATACTTCCCGAAAGGTTTCGTGGCGGAGGGCGAATAGATTAAAAATAAGAGTGGCGGTGAAGCAGTTGAACTTGAACGTGAACAGTTGATGGGAAATGCGTCCGTGGGAACGGAACGGGTTAACCGTGAAAAAGGGTTTCGGCAAAGGAGACGAAGAAAGAGCCATTTCTTGCATATTAAAAGCCCGAAAGATGATCCGTGCTTGGGTTGCCATCGCGTGGTAATCACGTAAAGATTTCTTTCACTGGGCGCCAGAAGACGCGAGTTCGATTTCCCACTTTTAACCCCCCCTTGCAATTTAACAAATTATTTTGGGCAAAATGAATTGACATTTAACAAAAACTTTTTTCCTATTGCGCATTTATTTTACGAAAATTCTAATACACCTATTTATTTATGTATAGTCACTTACCGTCAGAAGAATCATGAAAAAGGAGAAAAATTGACTCAATTTAACAAATAATGACTATTTTTATGGTAAAAACGTAATTCACTTTAAAATTTTCTATTTATTTATCATTATTATGATTGAGTTGGGTTATCTCCTCGAGGGATCCTAAGTTGTCTTGTGGTCCTGAAAAGACAACCACCAATTGGTCAGGCATTTCTCTTAGGGACAAACACTCCCCGGATGGATGGGACCAGGAAGTCTCTTATATGTGCTGCAATTGCAATATGACATGAACAAACTTGTCCTTTAGTCAAATCCCACAATCATTCAAATCTATTTTCACTCTCTACTGTCGTGGGGAATAAATCTATGACAAATTTAAAGTGTGTGCGTTGGTCTCACCTTTGCATACCCATCGTGTTGGTTCAACTCCCCTAAGTGGATTTGTTGTATGCAGTGATCAAAGAGTAAATCCTTTTAAACATCATTTGGACATGTCACTCAATTTACTTTCTCCAGGTAGCCTAAGGGCGAC
The DNA here is from genome assembly GCA_028571225.1 of Parsonsia alboflavescens. Lineage (NCBI taxonomy): Eukaryota > Viridiplantae > Streptophyta > Magnoliopsida > Gentianales > Apocynaceae > Parsonsia > Parsonsia alboflavescens. Next base: position 36,400 of record JAOXNR010000012.1, on the reverse strand, counting down.
AGCACCGGACCCCTAAGGTTGGTGTTCAACCTTTTTCATTTTTTTTTTCACTCTCTGCTACACTCGGGAAAGAAATCAGGAAAAGGAATTTTAATTCATGATTCAGACAGCATAAACAGCGCAATTTATGTACCAACTAATGCAGAAACATGGGATAGATTCTTGATTTATGATTCCATCATAAAAATGGAGATTTCCAGGCTTGATTTCAGCCTTGTTACCGCATTTTCTCGGGAGAAAAGCTTTATTCTTCTAAAATTATTGCCTCGTGACATGCAGGACTCAGATTTGGCTCCCAGAAATATGGTTCTTGCATTAACATGAATGACTGATAGTTATTAACCTGAAGAGAAACCAAAAGTTCTCTGAATAATCACTGTAGAATTCTATAGCTCAAGAGATCTGTAGGAGTTCAGCCTTTGTCAAGCTTTTCTTGAACAGATCTATCGCAAGATCAATGGTGCCTTGGAAAATCAGTTCCTTCTAGTTTTTCAATCACAATATATCATCAGCCTTTGAACTTGATTTAGCTCCTCCAGAATGTCGGTTTTTCATTGGCATCTCATGGTTGTGCTTTCCCTCGTATGTAGTGATAAAAGCAGTTGGATCATCGGATGTTCTCTCAACATACTTGCGCACATTGCACTTAAGACTCGTACATCTATAGTAACTCCTGCAGGGCCAATCAAAGTAACTCGTAAGATTGCCGTTTACAGATTGAAAAACAATATACATTTTGATTCATAAAAACCATCAGCAGCAGTAAGTGATGAAGCAGCTCAAGGAACATTTTATTATGTCTTTTATCCAGCAGTAAAAAGCATAGTTTACTCATTAAAGGAAAGGGTGATCATTGCCATTAGGTTAAAAGCATAAAGGAAAAGCTTTGAAATCATCTTAAATCATATCAACTTTCGTCATCATTTGTAGACCTGTCACTCCAAAAGAATCTAGAGGAAAAAAGATATTAGATGCCAAATGGTAAAAACATAATCACGTGTACAAAACTTTAAGTTCCTTTTAACTTTCATTGGTCTCAACAAAAAGCTCATTGACCTTCTAAAGTGTTAATGAGTAGCATTAATCTTTCTGCAAGTTTATTTGAATCTTCATACGGCAATAATAACATTAGACAAACCTAAAGCAAATATATGGCATTCTTATCATTTAGCAGGTCAAGGGTATCAAATAAAGCAGGAATTTAGATAGATAGATCCATTAGAATATTGAATTTTAAACGTAATAGTATGCAAGTTTATCACTAGGTAGTATTCACCTTGGATATGAATTTCCTTTCACAACTTTCTGACCATATTTTCTCCAGCGAAATCCATCTCTTATGATTTCGGAATCAACAGAATTTTGAACAACAACAAGGGGCTCCCGTGTACATCCCCCCTGTGTACCTACATCCATGGATTGGTTCTTTTTTTTCCTGGAAATTAAAGGCACAGCATGAGGGGATTGGCAGATATTTGCAAATTATGAAAATTGACACTGAAAGTCTTGTTTTCTGATTACCAAAGGTTATAAAGTCTCCAATCTCCCCAATTGGATTGAAAATTCTAAGAAAAGATGAAAAAGAAGGGATTCCATGGGTAAAACTACATCTAAAGAGAGTTAATGTACTGCAAAAAGAAACTGGTACACAAGCAGTAATCAATAGGCACACATGTCTGATTTTCATTGAGTATAGTTATCCTTTACCTTCTTTTACTTTTGGGTTCATCACTTTCTCCCTCCATTCCCTTGCTTCTATCTTCAAAATCCGCACTATGGCCCGAAGAATTATCAAAAGCCAACATACCAATATTGGATGCTCTAGTTGTAATGGGATCGATAAGTGTTGGAACTCCACTGGAATGATTTGAATGGACAGAAAGTCCAAATTCACTCCTATTTTCTGCAGTATCCATGAGACCTTCATGCCTATCACTCAGTGGTTTAGTCTGTAAGGGATTGTTTGATTCATTTCCAATATTTCCTTGCCACTGTCCATCAAAGGAGTTACGTTTAAGAGGCTGAGGCTTTGTGTGATTGTGGTCACCCTTGTACACAATTTCAGCAATCTGACCATCCAATGATCTCTCAACTTTCTTTTTCACTGGGCAGTTTGGATGAGTGCACTTGTAGTAGCTTCTTGGGTACTCACTTCCTTTAACCTGCTTCTGTCCATATTTCCTCCAATTATATCCATCGTATGAGGGACGATCTCCAATTGTTGAGTGGGATAAAGATCTTTGATCCTCTTCAATGCTTGCTGATGAGATCTTTGAGGAGTCAATTTTTTTCTCCTTCTCCGGTACACAGAGGAAATTATTATGAGATTCTGATCTAATATTAGATCGATTCTTAACAAAATTGTTCTGAACATGAAGCACCGCTTCAGCTGATTCCTGCTCTTGAATTAAATCCGTGCTTCGCTGAATAAAATCAAAGCAGAAACAAACATTGCAAAAGAACTACAGTGATGAAGAAGTATCTAGTAAAATAAATTCTCTCCCATGCACGTCACTTATATCAGTCAGGTAGATTCCTGAGTGTGTGGAGGGGATGAACCCAAATGACACTTATAATACTCCTGTCTTGTCAGAATATATCACTGCTTCCTCCATTTCAGGAAGATGTCCTAGTATGACTGGAAGCAAAAAAGACAGACATAATAATTCCATTAAACTTCTTTTTTTCAACATTGAAGGATTGGTTTATTTTCTGACCTAGCATGACGTTATGAAGACACTCTAGGATAGCAATTCCAAAGGAAAGGAGGAAGACATGTGCACCATTATATCACTGAATTACAACTTAAAGGAGAAGTGAGTTCATATATGAAGAAGAGGGTGAGAACTCTGATGTTCTTGTTGTTACACAAACATGCTTACTAACCTGATTTGCCAAAAGAGAAACTGTTGTCTTTGAGACAAGCTTAGCAATTGGCTTGTAAACCACATTGGATGCCTTCTCTGGTTTTGTGACCTTCTCAGATGCGGGGTGGACAACATCCTCAGATAGCTTAGACTGAAACCAGAACATATAACAATGAGAACCGTAGACGTGGGGACGAAAATTAATTGAATAAAAGAGAAACCATTCCCTGAGGAGAAACCACCTCTACCAATGCATGGTTAACTACTGGCTTGAACCTCACTGTCCTTGGCCTAATGGCAGTTACAGGAGTTTCATAACGTGCATTTGAGTGTGAGGCAATAATTGCACTAGCAAGGAACTCCGAGAAGGACTTGAAATTGGAACAAGTAGGTCTTGATGGTACTGGCTTAGCAATAACTATTTTCTCTGCTTCTTTGACTTCCATCTTCAGTGAACAGTGAACAGTGAACTTCAGTTTAAAGTTTCTGAAATGTGATATTTCTCAAGGAACACCTCCTTTGCCAGCTTGAGCTGCTTGAGATTTAAATTACTGATCAGCCCAGTATACTGAGTATGCAGTAGGTTTTGTAATGGAAGTAGCTATAACAGATATTAAGAACACCCGTTATGCATATGCATCAATAGCTCAATATGAACATATAAGCTGACATCATACTTCTGTTTTTGAAACTTCAGTTAGTAAAAACATATTCAGGAATGAGCACTTTCATGGCTTTTAAAAGAACTTACCAAACCAAACAGGTATTTTGATGTTTCTGTTTACTAATTACGCATATTGGCAATACAACTAATTCTAATCTTGGATTTTTGTATTAAAATCCCCTATTCATACTTGACATGAGAGTTTCAAATTGAGTATTTGAAAACCTATATGGATGCTAAAAGCTATATGATAATTTATACAGAAGAAAGCACAAGCGAGGAGAGCAACCTCGATGGTAGAATAGTTGATGGACTCTACTTGGCCATGATATGAAGGTTTGCCTAACTGATCTGCGGTGATTGTCAGATGCACGTTCAACTTGATTCATCAATAGGAAACAGAATCCAATCTCCACTGTGTGACCAAATTCCAAATCAACAATTAATCGCAGTGAGCCCCTTAATTTCTTTTTTAAAAGAGAAGCTCTTATTCTTAATATACCAGTTTCCAAAATAATACCAGCAAAAACACAAAATTTGCCTTCTAGAATAAGTTAAGTTGCTACAGAATCAAATCCAAGGTACCAAGAGGTACAAGGTTAAGACAAAATGCAATCATCCAATCAGTACCTAGTGATTCCATGTGCCTGCCTAATACAATCAAAAGACAGCATCCTTACTCTAGTCTAGAGAAGAAGAGGGGAAAGGATAAAGAAGGAAACTTGTTCCTAAGGTTAAGCTAATCGAAGGAAAATGATGAAAAGGTCCAACCAGTCATGTAGATAAGGAAAAAGAAGCCGATTAAGCAGGCAAATCAATTTGTCCTTTAAACACAAGGAGATTACTGTCCTAAGCGAATTATGGGAACAAACATAAAGCGGGTGATGCCTGAGCTTGAAAAATCACTGAAATCAAAGGGTAATCAACGTTAAAAGACATGCAAAGAAGTGCCATTCAATCCAAAAGCATCCTCATTATGACATCCTTCATCTGGTAGGTATGTAACAAACCCCAGAACTCATAGCGGCAGAAATTAAAGAAAAGGCCCAAAACACAAAGGTTTGGAAGTGAATATTGCACCGCAGAAAATATCAACATGGAAAGAATGAAACCCAGAAAGAGAAATCGGTCCAAAACCTCAAAGAAAGAGAAAAACAATGCATTCTCTTTCTCCCCCTGCTAAAAAGAGAACCAAACAAAGGATTAATCTTAACTGGAAAAAACGTGTGCAGAATTTCAAATTTTTTACCTTTCCGAAAAACAAAGCAAGAGATGGAAAAAACAAAGAGAGCCCAGCGCTAATGTTTTTCTCCTTTTTCCCACGGGCAGCCGCAATGTTAACTTGAGATGCAGAAAACAAAAACAAAAAAGCTTCGGAGGAAAAGGGATAAAAATCCGGAAAGTCTTTCTTTGTACTGAAAACTGGTTCAGGATGTGTCTGTATTTGTAATTTTCTTTGGAATGAATAACTATCAAATATCTCTCCTTAGGATAATTTCTCCTGCCAAATAAGCTCCCCTTTCCTTGACAAGTTGGTAGGGAACTGTACACAAGGTTGCCCTCTTCTTCTCCTGCCCAACCAACTGTCTTGCCAAGGCTGTTCCCATTTTGACTTGTCGCTCATTCACTGGACAATTTAATACCTGTATTTAGCACAAAACAGAATCCATATCATTAATCTTTACAAATTTAACTCAGTGGAAAAAATATCTTGAAAAAACAGATAGTATTCTCAACATCGGCAAAACCTTCAGATAAAATGTAGTATCAGAAGACCATTCATTAGCTTTTGGTGAATATTAATGTTTATCTCAAACTATTTTGCGATTATTATATGAAGATTTACTTGAATTTAATTCGAATGACACATGTCTTATCCAACTTAATTCAAATTAGTACTAGTACTATTTTAGTATTTTTCTCAATAATTGAATTGGTAAAAATCCAAAAATTTAAAAATGAAACATGATTAAAATCTCAGAAGAATTCATTACCAGAAAAGATTGTTTGAGAATATGACGTACGCATTTACCAACAATTTATATTTGTTTTATTCAGATAAAAAAAAAATTGAAAAATTTCGGTGGTAGGCTAAAAAATAAGATAAGACCGCTATTGGTGTCGGATTAATAGTCCAATAAAGGAGTATTTGATCAATTATTGGGTAGCCCACACAACAAATGTCTCGAACGTTGTATTGTAACCGTTAATTTTTGCCATTAGGATATTGAATTTTTAATTAAAGATTTAACCTTCCCTTAACATTTTTTTTTTTCTTTTGATAAATATTTTAATCTATTTTTACCGTTGGAGCAGAGAAAACAGATAGTGCTTTGTGAAAGTGTGGGAATTGAAGGGATCGAAGAAGATTAGTTGTGACGACAAGGGACAAAAATATTAAGGAATGTTAGTTGGGGCCTGCGGGCGATAACTGATGATTCAATTGTATGGGGAAGCAAGTAGCATGCAGTAGCCCCCATATTTTTCTCTCTTTAACCTTTTTACAACTAATTTGGGTCTGGAAATTAAAATATTCATTGAGCATGTGTCTTCTATTTAAGCTCAAATCTCCTATTATATAATTGTTCATGTATCACTCCATAAAAATTTAATACGTATTTCTAAAAGATCTAAGTTTTCTTAAAATTTAGTGTATCTTTACTTACTAATGCAAAGATATATATATATATATCTTTAATAATATTTTATAAATATATACGGTTAAACTCATGACCCCTTTTTTTTCACACCCATACCTTCCCTAATCCCCTCTTCATCCAAGGATCAATGGTGGCACCCCACCCCACATTTTCCGATTCCAAATATTTTTACTTATCACTAAACTAGTATGACTTGATATGATAATATTAATTTATAATTTTGTTGAATTTACTTATCTATGTAGATGTTTTCATATATAATCAAAATATAATTTTTAAAATATAAATAGTATATTCATACTCCACACTATTTTTGTCTTCAAACATTTATAATGTAATTTTATTCTCAATTTTTTTTATCTAATAATATCTTTGTGATATTTATTTAATGTATTATTATTATTTTATTTTTTATACTTTATATTATTATTGTTATTTTATTATTTAGGGCATCCAACATTCCAGTATCTCACGTTACTGAAACGAATTTAGATTTAACCTGAATCATGCTTGCAAGATATAACTCTTAT
>JAOXNR010000012.1:0-20608 GCA_028571225.1 Parsonsia alboflavescens | reverse complement strand
TTGTTCTAAACAAACGAATCAGCCGACTTCTATGTTCTCAATGTTATGGCGGATCGTGCTGACAACTTTATAGATTGTTCTCCGGCAATAACTAAATTTAGTGATTTTTTAAAATAAATAATTATATTATATTGCTTCTTACATATCTAAATTATAAGTTAATAATTACAAAATAATTTATATTTTTCAAACAAAGAGAATAATTTTATCTTGGAATGAATGGGATAATTATTTCCTCCAAGAAGAAACCAGACGCCAGGTTTTCTTCTTGTTTTCTGCATATACTACTAGCATAGTTGTTCCAGTACTGCACAGGATGATACGTGACAGCAGAAGTCAAAAATAGAACATCAAGATTCAAGATCATGGAAGAAGATGGAAATTATTTGAGTACTTCAACCAAAGAAAAAGAGGGGAGGGGAGGGGAGGAGGTTTAAATTGTCGTACTTCTGATTCTTCAAGGTTGTTGCTGCCGATCATCATAGTAGGAAGTCTACATGAGAAGAAGGTGGCTACCGGCTTCAGCCGAAGAAGGGTCCAATGGCAATGGCATGATACTTATGAAGCATATCTCTCTCGTTCTCTCAATATTTTCAGCTGCAAAAGGCTCCTGAATCCTATTCAATAACTCCGGAGTAGAAGCTTATGTTGAATGAAGTGTTTAGTTCTTCAGATATTTTGCAAACTGCCAGAGACTGAATCCATCTTTGCTAGTACTGTTAATAGATGTGCTCATTTACCTAATTCTTGATCTGCAATAAACTGAATGTTTCTATTAAAGGTAATATCAATACTACTATAGATTTACACCTTAATTGCATTCCAAAACAAGAAAACTTATAACGTAGGCTTCCAATATCAGAGCAGACATATCAGGTGTTGGTTGGATGAGTATGAAAAAGCTAAACTGTTGCAACTCTCTAAAATGTGTTGCTTCAGATAACCATCACTTTGATGTGTAACTTCAGATACTATCTTCAGTTCATGCTTCACTGCTCCAACAGACAAAGCACCTACAAGGGGTCATGACTTTAAGCTTCAACTTGAGCTCTCCACTCAATAGACAGCGGAGCATGCAGCTGGAAGTTGAAATTCTGCTGAAAATGCAGCATCCATGCATCTGTCCATATACTCAGCTCTGAGCACCTGTTAACACAGTGACAAAAGCCCTAGTTTTGTAGAACCAGGAAGTTACCTTAGGGGATATTTCCATATTGCTGCATAGTTCTCAAGAAGAATAATCTAATGGGCAAAACTTGCTCAAAAACCATAGGAAATGCAAAAATTGATCTACCACTGACCAACTAAAATTTGAAATAGGATTCAAGGCGAAAAACCAAATCTGCATTAAGTGCAGAAATGCCCACCATCCACTTAGAACTTATCACAATAATTAATTTTCAGTGTAGAATATAAATGCTACGATGGTACAACATTCTGTGGAAAAATTATAAAAGAGACAGATTAGGCAGCCACGTAAATTGAGGGGCTGGCCGAACTTCAAAGTTCGTTATTTTATGTCAGTAATCAATAAACGAACACAGAACCAAAAGAAAAAAAGGTGGGGCTCCTCTTCTCTGCAAAATTGATCCAAGTCTTGAACCTAAGACAGGCAGAGCACAAAAATACACTTAGGCTGCTAAAGACTGTCTCTCATCTTGATAATCCAGGTTGAGTGCTTCCAGCAATTTCGGCCATGATTCTGGGATCCCCCCAGGCAAATCAAACTCCAGTAACTTTCCTTGAACTCGATAGTAGTCCTCCACAGGCTGACTCTGCAAGTATGAAGTAAGAACTAATTAGCCACTAATTGTATTCAGACAAAAGTTTCACAAAACCAAACTCAACCAAAAATTCAGATTAGCTTTGATTTGACCCAAATAAAGAATGCTCTTACAGTCAAGTATCTCATGATATCTCAATATGAGGCAGAAGATGAAATAGAAGGAAAAGCTAACACTGTCATTTCATTCCCTAAAGTGTTACCAAGAATTTTAGTAGAAGTCAAGTTCTGAAAGAACAAACTAGCAAAACATAAGTGTATTTACTAAAGAATACCACATCTTCCAATGCATAAAATAGTATGTGTTAGTTTGCCTGAGTGAGTTGAAATCCTTTACTGAAACAGTAAATCATGCAATATCTCACGGAAAACAAACTATCTGGGAAAGGTCTTTCACCTAGCCTTCCAATAATAAAAATTAAAAGTGTCTTAGGAGCTCAATGTGGAAGTGGAAATACCTTATCGCTATATACCCGAAGTCTTTGTTTAACAACATCTTCAGTATCGTCAGCTCGAGTGATGAGTTTGAAGGCACATTCTGGAGGGGGAAGAAGAGGTGCCATGCTAATTCCAGGTTTTCCATTTTCACCCTTGACATCAATGGATGCCACATTATAATTCTTGCCACATTCACTGCAAATCCTTCGCCCTAGGCACTTCTCTATCAAAACAATCTCAGGGAGCTTGAGATTGACCACCAAATCAATGTCTGTCACATCATCCAATATTTCCTGCATAGAAGGTCAAAATATGCGTACCTTGAGCACCAAATAAACAACATTGGACAATAGAAAGAAAAAATATCTCGTTTATGGAAGAAAAGGACAAGAAGAGTTGAGCAATCCAATGCCATGCAATGGAGGGAATGCCCAGTTACTCCATGGTACTGAGCAATCTCCAATAGCAAATGTAAATCAATAAATTTTTCAAAAACTCTTGTACTTTAAGAAAGTGCAGATCAATATATGAGTTCATACTCAGACCCCGATGTAACCAAACCAAGCCCCTCCATTCATATTTACAGTTTGTCAAGTCGAATAATTTTATTGAACTGTATTCTTTTTTCCTGTCTAAATCCAAAATATGCCTTGATATCCCTGAGTTACTAAATCTGCACCATGTACAACATTAACAAACATAGTTTTCCATCTTTTTCTTTTTTTCCAATGAAAATAAATACAACTTTTACTAGAACTACTGTGATCCATAAAAAAGATACCCGGAAAAGGTAGGCAAAGATGCAATATACGAACCTTCATAATGAAGTAACACATGACCTTCTCGAAGTTGAATTGGTTCTTAAATAAAAATGAATAATCCAACACTAAAGCTCAGGATTTTTGGGGTGCATTGACAATGATCTTGTCCAATGCTTTTTTATTTGCCACATCATCTTTCAAAAGCTCTTTTTTCTTAAAAATCTCACAAAATACATCGATCCCGCATTCCACATTTAATATTCATCATAAAATATTTTTAATTTGAGTTTCCCAGGTTTCATACATTATTGAGTAGTAATTTTTTACTTTATTGAACATATGGTACCAACACCACATCAAATCATTTATCCAATCTATAATACCAGCATCCCTACCCAAATGAATTTTTGTATATGCTACTATTGAAAATGTTTTTATTTCCAAAATAACTATTCAAAAACAATCTTTATCTCCATGACATCTCTCTTCCATTCAAGAGGAAAAAAGAGGTTGTCAAACCCCATAACCCCAATCCTTACTGCCCTCCACTGCCAATTCTCAAATAAATTGTAGTCATTCAGAAGCTGGAGCCAGAACAAGGTTTAAAGTTATTTTTACAGAAAGTTACTCACAGCCTGTCTAACTGTTCGAGGAAATCCATCAAGGATAAACCCTGATTCTCCTTTTGCTTCCCCAGCCTCAAGCCTCTTTGACAATAAATTTAAGATTATCTCATCTGAAACCAATTTCCCATGGTTTACAATCTCTGCAAGCTACAAAAGAAGAGAATTTTTAAAACATACACAGGGAAAAAGGCAAGCAGAAAACAAAAATTTAGTAATATGATTCAACATTATTCCACTTCTTTTGAGAATCAAATCTTCCATTGTTTATGAAAACATGGAACTATGAAGTACACTCTCCATTCAAAGAATATGAATCTGCTTATGTCCGAAAATAAATGACTTCTTAATGAAAACTTCAATACCCCCTACACCTTAAAAGCTATTAATAAGCACACCATATACTACTCCCTTTAGCCTCATCCTGTGTCATATTTATGTCTGCCCCAGACTTGTTCCATGAATTAGAGAAAAAGAATGAGCCACTTATTTATCTCACTTTCAATAACGAACTTTAGTTATAATCTAAAATCACACAGATTGATTAAATGCATATATAGAAAAGTGACTTTTTACATATATTTTTACATGCCCTGAAACCAGGGACACAACCATGTGAAGTTTCCACTCTCACAAAAACTATGAGACAAGATTTCCACAAACGAGATTGGAAGGCAATAATAGTGCAACTGTTATGGAAAAAAAAAACTAGGACCTTGGTTACTGGATGATTCAGCTATTATATGCAAATTCATCAACAAAATTACAAATCAAACTTTGGTTAAGGTTTGAAATTTTGATATTTCAAAAACTTTACGCCGAATCACCTTAACGGAACACCGATATAACAAGCGTATCGCATAAAGAACCATATTGCTCAAAAAAAAAAAAAAAAAAAAAAAATTGCAGATCATAAAAATGAGAACCAGTCACCCCTGGAACCTCGTTAATTAAATATCAATCTGCATAGCCTGCATACCTGTTTCGAGAAAGAACTGCCAGAAGCGAGCTCTTCGCGGACCAGATCCCCGGTGGCAATATGAGGAACGCCTAGAAGCTTAGAGAGACGGCTAGAATAAGTGCCCTTTCCGACTCCAGGGCATCCCAAGAATACCCACTGATAACTCCTTTCCTTAGGATCAAATTGTGTAGAGAGTGGATTTTTGGGAAACAATTGGGTGGTTTTTACGGTCTCCGATAAGGCGGCCGTGGATAAAAATCTCCTGGTAATAGAAATTGTGGAAGATGAAGATCTCAATAGGCGGGTCACGGCCGCCATTGGTGGATGGATGAGGAGCAGCTTCGAACTTGGGACTTGCAGAATCCGGCAGAGATGGAAAAGAATATGCCTTTATTGTAGTGGCAAAAGGTTTCACTTCAAGGCTTTACATGATGCGGATGTGGATTTATCCGTAAGTGATGCGGATCAGGGGACAACCCAATTTCGAAAACATGGCCTGTCCAAACAAGGAGAGAGAGCCAAAGGACACAGCATTAAAAGTATTTAGGCAAATTTTTTAGGGGTTGTTTTTTTCCCTCAAAAACTGAATATCGGAATTATAATATTTAAAAAATAAAATGTTTTTTATTATAATAAATTTTCATTTAAAGTTTTATGAAAAAACTGGAAATTACAACTACTTCTCGACTAATTGAATTAATAGTAAAAATAATATAGCAATTCTCTAATGTAAAAAATAAAATTTTAATTATGAGTAAATGAGTTTATTTAAATAAAATTTACTACATATTATATAATTATAATTTAGATGATTAAAATTAAATTAAAAAATAGTTTTGCAAGTTATAATTTTAATTAATATATAAAAATGTGTAATTTTAAATTTCTTTTGAAAAACAAATTACAGAATAAAGATGGAAAGCATAATTGGACTAAAATCTTGGCCCAAATATAATCTCAAATAACTCAATTTGGAAATCTCTAATTAGTTCGCATTCTATGTAAAAAAAAAAAAAATTCATATAGTATATCTTTTTCTCTCATTTTATGATAGGTGCATTTTGGACTTTGTACTGAGATAGAAATATACATTTATTGAGTAATAATTTTTAATTGACTGAAAATCAAAAGGCTCAATATGAACCAATCTAAAAATGAGTTAACAAAAATATCTTTGCCCGATGAGAGAGAAACTTGATTTTCGATCTAAATGATCATCTGCATCAAAAAATTGTTGAATGATAAAAAATTCTAAAATAAAAGTTTAAAGATGAAAATATATATTTATAAATAGTTACTAGATGAAAAATATCGTTCTTTCAGTTTTATAAATAGCAAATGTCAAATTTAATAAAAGGCTTTAAAATAATTGACAACATTTGTTACTTTTATAATTTAAACTCATGAACTTTTAGTTCTATGCAATACTTTTTTACTATAATGTCAACGTTTTTAAAATTGAAACTAAAGTCAAATTAGATTGATAGAGAAATTAAGGTTGATCGATTGAGTTTTTGATTTTTTATATTTAATTTTTAATAATTAAGATGTAATAGGTGAAATCTATATAAAAAATAAAAATTGAAGACTACTTTAAAAACATGTTTTAAAAAAATTCTAATATATATATTCTTTTTAAGAAATTAGGATAAAATAGAAAAAGTTAATATCATTGTTGGTCTGACACGGTCGAACCGGAATGATATCTAATGGAAAAAAACTGTCATAATAATTTGATACATAGTATAATCAATTAATAATGTTAAAATTAAATGTGTGAGTACCTCTCACATGTACTTTCTTCTTAGATCTTTACCTATGCATTTTCAGATTCTTTGAAAAATTAACTTATTGACAATTGGATAATAAGATTTCCAAATTTAAAAAAAAAAAAATTAAAACAATTTAGATAGTTAAGGTTTTATAGATATTTTCTCAAATTCTAAATTTCAAATAAATGTTTTTAAAATTGAACCTAACATAAAGATTGATAGAAGGATTAATGTTGGATCGGTCTGATCAGATTTGATCGATTTTTTATTTTTTATAATTATTAAAAATAATTAATATATAACCTGTAAAATATATATAAAAAATTGCAAATGAATAGTAGAAAACACTTGGATAAGTTTATGAAAATAAATACCCAGACATTGGGTGGCGCAGTGGTTCTCATTCCATGTGGTCGGGCTTTCGAATCTCTGTTATTGCAATTTTTTAATAAGCCTCTTTCAGAGCTAAGTTTTTGGCCCACGGCTGGTTTTCAAAACTAACCTTTGTTCATACATCAATACATCATTCATTACCTGCAGCTCCCTAATAATAATTAATGTATTAACACTAATTTAAAAATAATTTAAAATTTACCCGCAGCTCCCTAATAATAATTAATGCATTAACATTAATTTAAAAATACTTTAAAATCAAAGAAAGAGGTGCAGTGCCTGTGGTATACAAATCGAATAAGGAAACTAAATTAAAACCGTTAGTCTGTGAGTTTCTAAAACGAATGCGGTTCAATTCCTTGTTGTTCAGGGTTTAGGAAATATCATAAAACCTCAACTAATTTGGAAAAGGATTCCTAATTCATTCAGGAGACGGATTACAATATCATTCTATAAATAGATATCAAATCAACTCAACACCCATAATTCAAATCATCTTCCTATTCTATTTTGAAAAAGAATCTTGAATTCTCTCTCACAATGAATTCTTCATCTCTTCCTCCCGACATGATATATGAAATTATAGCTAAAACTTCTTTGCAGACATTGAACAAATGCAAAGCCGTGAGCAATGAATGGAAACAACTGATATCCAAGTCATCTTTCATGTCTTCTTACAGCAAAACGACTGGAAATCTCATCGGTTTCTTGGTTCAAGATCTTGTTTACGGCAAGTTCACACGTCAATTTGTGTTTCCAAACGAACCAAAGAGATCGCCACCGAGTTTTGAATTCAATTCCTCTGATGATCCATTCAAATACGATGGGCACATCCAGGTTGAAGCTTCTTCCCCACAGGGAATTCTGTTTTGTCTCCGAAACAAAGGCAGAGAATACCGTTACTATGTTACCAAGCCTTGCACTAACCAATGGCAGGCTTTGCCTAATGCCAAATGTCCTCACGAAACAGAGAAAGCTGCCCTTGTGGTAATTAGTTCGACCCCACTAAGGTATAAAATTTTTCGATTCTCGAGGCCAAGATTTAGGAGATTGGATTGCTACGACTACAGATGCCAAATTTTTGATTCTACGAATTGGTCTTGGAAAGAAACAGAGGATGTACTTTTATCCAGGGAAAACTGGTTTGATTGTAGCAATCAAGCTGTTTACGCCAGTGGCTTGGTTTGCTTCCTCACCCAAGAAAACATACATGCTTTTCGTTTGGATCAAGAAAGTCCCTTCCCAGTTCCATTCCCGCCGTCCCAATTAGAAGAAGTAGGTAAAACAAGGTATCAGGAGGTAAAGACAATCATTGAGCATCAGGGGAAGCTTGGGTTCATGAGGGAGACGTTGGATGGGTACTTGGAATTGTGGGTACTAAAGAATTGCAAAGATGGAATTTGGGAGATGATAAATAGGTTGAAGACGGATGTTCTTGCATCTCCGACGTCCTATCCTTCTCCGGCAAGTTTCTATAACAGTGAAATTGCACTAACGAGGACTTATCTTGGGCTCATGTTTTGGAATTTGGAAGATTTGAGTTTCAGTAAAGTCCAATTACATTATCTTTTAAATGCAAGGCATATTTTCAGTTTTCGTTTGGATTGGGAAGAAGTTAATCTGAGGGAGGAGAATGTTCCAACTCGACAGTCCAGACGAAAATCGAAAGCTAAGGCTAAGGCTGCATTCAAGGATAAATGATAGTGATTAGGGTTTATAACTCTTTTGTTCGTGACTTAAATTGTTTAATAATATTATGTAAGAACGCTGGAGCTCTGCGTATGTAAGAATAAAATACAGTTCATATGTTATTTTTATTTTTTATTAAAAGTACGTTAATGTTAATAATACAAATCATGAAATCAATTTCATTATATTTTTATTCTTTCTTTTAAAGAGACTCTATATCTATGAAATGAGTATTAGGTCACGTAAAGCATTCCCAGACATGAAGTAGTGAAATTTCTTTGCGATATTTTATATGAACACTTTTAATATGTTTTTCTTGGAGATGTTTCAATGGGTGAAGTGACTTTTTAGATAAACGAGATATCAGGATGCATGTAAATTGATTTTGATAATATTAATATATTTTTTTTCTCTAAAAAAATGCACAAGTGTTGGTGTTTATGTTGAATTAAAATTTTAGTTGTATAAAGTATGAACTTAATTAAATTTCCTAAAGGCAGAGATTTAAGTTAGTTATAAACTTAATGTAATGTATGGATCAATGCACCGGAATCCACAGTTCTACTTGAACAGCAACTGTTAGTTACATTTAATAATTTACTTGGGCAGCAAGTATTTTGCAAATATAATGCATTATATTATGCAGAAATAAATCGAACACGATATTTTTTACTTTTTTACGAAACAAAATTTTCAATAATAATTTATTTTTATAAATAAAACTAATTTGTCCATCATTAATAAATGTTATTTTGTAAATAGCTTAAAATTATTATTTTAATACATTGAAAAACGAATAGTTTAATATATTTTATATCCAAAGTTTCATTTCCAACGAAAAGAAAACAAGAATTAAAGAGAAGAATAGGCCGTACAAATTACATTCATATTATGCATGATATGTACACAGTGTCGTGACTCGTGAATGCGTTGTGCTCTGGTCTGTTTTTTTGTGAAGGTGTAATCCTAAAATGTGTTATGAAGCCACGGGAAAAAGTAACTCCAGGCATATGTGCTTTCTTGTAACTCATGGGCAACAGGCTTTCAAGATTTCTTCAATGCCTGGATCATCACCAGCTTCTTTGTCCTAACCAGAGATTAATTTTTATCAGTTTGCAAGGCAATGAAAGGAATGGCATAAATCTAAAGAAGTTGCGGAAGTGCAGGAAGGACTAACCCTGTGGATATATGAGATGTTATATTTACCGGGACCTGCAACTATGATTCCACCTTGCCGCCTATCAATATCACCAGAAAGTAACGCAGACAATGTAACACGGGTGCAAGATTGAATATAGGAGATATGTTTGGGGAAAATCCCACGAATTAAGAACCAATAACCATTTATAGAAATTTGCTCAGAAAACAATAATGGACAAATCTGCTGCGGCTAAACTAAAATGCTTAATAACTAACAAATGCACAGGCAATCTAACTAAAACAGCCAAATGGGTGAATTAAACCGGATACTAGAAGCTGGAACATGCACGTTTATTATTCCAAAGATCAGTTATATCTATGAAATCCTTTGTGTGTTTATTCATTCCAAAAGGACTGTTTCCTCCTCCTATCTATCATCAGCTAATATTGACTGTCCTAGATTTTCGAGCAATGGATGAGTCTATGAATTGTCGGCTCATTTTGATATGCACAACTTTTCAAAGAAATTTTGCCTTCCTCTGGTATGGCAAACACAGAGATGGGAAGTGACGAAATTAGTATGAATATAACATACCAGCCACCTTTTGTCCTAGTTTCCTTTTCAAAGGAGAGTTCCCAATCTTGTCGATATCCCTCCATGTATGCTTGAATTATTTTCAGACCTGCCTAGTGTAGAAAGGAAGAGAAGAACTTTCTATGAAAGAAAATTCTTAGAAAATGAAAAAATAATTCCCTTTCTAATGTACAAAGTTGACCAGAAATTGAGGACACGATTAACCACGCAGATATGAAAAGTTTTGGTTTCTTACCGCAGGTGTAAATGTGGTGGTAACACCAGAGACAAATCTTAGTGCCTCATACGATGAATAATTTGGATCTGCATATATTTCTGAAAGTAACAACAAGAAGTAACGGACCAGATATGCAACGGAACTCAACTTGAAACAAATATGTATTGCATCCATCAATTGTTAGAAGATGCCATCCTTTCATGAGACAAGAAGAGAATTCCTCATCACGTATTTACATACCATAATATGGGGAGAAGATTCTAAACTTCAGAAGAGGGTTGTTATTAACTGATGCCTTGTCAAGTTGCTTGATAAATACTTCATTCTAGAACATTTGAGAATAAAATCAAACCAGAACAGTAAAAGTAAGCATCTATTAGTAGCAGCATAACCTCTAATAGCAGTTTAATGGGACTCTGTTATTTTTGTAGATATCAATGAATACTTGATAAGAATGCTAATTCTTCTGTTTTAAGAACTCTCAAACTCACCTCCTTTGAATTTTGATTGCTCAGCGAATGAGTTACCCTGCAACAAATGAACAAATCATGGTCCCTAAATCTTGAAAATTTTAGGTGAATTCAAAGTAAACTCAAAAGCTAATACGAAGAAAGAAATATCTTCTTTAGAAACAAAAATATTGAAAAGAATTTCATGAAGGCTAGGCAAATTCTCTACAAATGGATACCAAAAAAAATTATCCCGTCAATACTACCGATACGTTTTCTTGGAATCAACCAAGCTGTATATGCAAAGAAAAATAAATTCCAACCATCAAAAAATGTACAGAGAATATCCATTGACAGAAAGCCTAATGTTCCAAAATATTTCAAGAAAATAATTGAACAGGGAATTGAGCCAGAATCAAAATACCTGATCTACACTGCCAGGTCCAATTAAAATAAGTGTCACACCAGCTTCATCCATTTTGTGCTGTCAAAATGAAAAAGAAAGAATGTTATCCAGAAACCAATGGTCCACTCTAAACTTTAGGGGCTATGAAACAATAGGTTTACAAAATTCCAGCCTCCAAGATTCAAGTTCTACTCGATGAACACATAACAAAAGAAAAGCTGATAAAGTCATATGACTTCTTCAACACAGATAAGAAATCAATCGGATTTTCATGAACTGAGAAATCAGTGAGTTTCAGAGAGCAGGATGCATATACCTTCTGAGCTGCGAGATAATCAGCCCTTTTGCGACAAAGCACACATCTGCAATTATGATTAGTCAGAATTGAAATTTTTGTCGAGTGAATCCTTCCAAATTCTAACAGGAATGCAAGCATCAAACAGGTAGGACCAGGAAATAACCCAAAATGCCGAGCAAATGCAACAACAGCTTTCCTGTCTTTCCACAGATCAGATATGGCGATGGCTTTTCCATTTAAATCAAACACTTCGACGTTGTCCAACAAATTTGCACTGCCCTCATCCACCTCAGAAGCTCCAGTTCCTATTTCACCCAAAAAAACAAAGGAACCCACCAATAATCAAGAAACTTCGTAAAGCGACAAAAATTAGATCTTGAGGATTAATTCAAGATTCAACTTGCCTGCAGTGGGGGAGATGGCTTGGACTTTGTATAGCCTTCCAAAATTACAGCGCATGGCACTAAAAATTGGCTTGCTGGGGTATGGAGAAAACGAAAAAGGTGTTCGAGTTGGAGCATCTTGGCTTTTGTCCATGTTGTGAGTGGTAATGTTGATTGTGGTAGCCTGGAGTGGTATCGCCATAGCTTATAGCCCCGGTTGGTTGAATGGTTTGCCAGTTTCCAGCGATGACTATAAGAGCGAGCCACTCAAACAGACTTGACACTGCCATTTGTGTTAAGGTGCATCTCAACACGTGTCTGAAACAGACACCAATAAAATTAATTTTGTGTATTTTTAATATTTTATTCCTTTCTGTAAAAAGCAAAAGCGAAAGAAAGAAAGACATAATTAATAAAATATTCATTCTTTAAAGATTAACTTCAATTATTACTATCATTTACAATTAAAATTTTTTATTTTTATTTTAAATCATTTAAGATTAACTTTTTTTAAAAATAAATTAACATTACTATCTCAAAAATAAATTAAGTTAAAATCTTTCTTTTTAAAATATGCTCAAGTGAAAAATGAAAATTGAAGTTAAGACTTTGACATTGTAATTTGTCTCTAGGATTTTGATTTTTTTTCAAACACAAATAAGGAAAGATAATACGTACACTGGAGCCCGAATTAGATTTGGGCTCAACTTTTTTAATATTAATGGACTAAATGGGTCGTTACATCTATGACCCATCAAATAAGCCCTAGCAGGTAGCACTACTGAGCCTTCTACTTTTCCCTCTTCTTCTTCTTCTTTCATTTCCCGCTTTGCTGCCACCCAATTTGCTGCAGTAATGGCGGATAAGAAGAAACGCCGCCGGACAGCCGCCGATGGTGACTCAGAGTCTTTGCAATTCAAATCCAAACTCAAACCTGATTCCGTTATTCTCCAATCCATCAAAAGCTTCACTGCCGACTCTGCCCCCTCCACGTCCGCCTCCAAACCACTAACTCTCGCTGACCTCGCCCTCTCCGATTCCTGCCGCGAAGTCAGTGACCTCCCTCTCTCGTCTGTGCAGTCGGAAATTGAATCTGTCATACTCAGCCTCGCACACTCCATCCTTTCTGGTCAGGGCTTGTCTTTCTCGGTCCCTTCTCGCTCCTCTGCCAATCAACTTTATGTCCCCGAACTTGACCGTATTGTCCTCAAAGATAAATCCTCCGTCCGCCCCTATTCCCATGTCTCCACCGTCCGCAAAACAACCATCACCGCCCGCATCCTTCAGCTCATCCATCAGCTCTGCCTCAAAAACATCCACGTCACCAAGCGTGAC
Organism: Parsonsia alboflavescens; assembly: GCA_028571225.1. NCBI lineage: Eukaryota > Viridiplantae > Streptophyta > Magnoliopsida > Gentianales > Apocynaceae > Parsonsia > Parsonsia alboflavescens. Next base: position 7,365 of record JAOXNR010000012.1, on the reverse strand, counting down.
CTCTTTTATACCGATGTCAAACTTTTCCAAGACCAGACTCAGTCTGATGCGGTGTTGGATGACGTATCGTGTATTTTGGGCTGCACTAGATCCAGCCTCAATGTGATTGCAACCGAGAAAGGGGTGGTTGTGGGCCGGCTTATTTTCAGCGACAATGGTGATATGATAGATTGTACAAAAATGGGAATGGGTGGGAAGGCAATTCCCCCAAATATCGATAGGGTAGGAGATATGCAGAGTGATGCACTGTTTATATTGCTGGTGGAGAAAGATGCTGCATACATTAGGTTGGCAGAAGATAGGTTTTATAATCGATTCCCATGTATAATTGTAACTGCAAAGGGCCAACCAGATGTGGCAACAAGGTTGTTCTTGAGGAAAATGAAGATGGAGTTGAAGTTGCCGGTACTGGCCTTGGTGGACAGTGATCCTTATGGATTAAAGATTTTGTCTGTCTATGGATGTGGATCAAAGAATATGTCATATGATAGTGCCAATTTGACGACTCCAGATATAAAGTGGTTGGGAATTCGGCCAAGTGATTTGGACAAGTACAATATACCAGAGCAGTGTAGATTGCCCATGACAGAGCAGGATATTAAGACTGGGAAGGATTTGTTAGAAGAGGATTTCGTGAAGAAGAATCCGGGGTGGGTAGAGGAGTTGAATTTAATGGTGAAAACGAAGCAGAAGGCTGAGATTCAGGCATTGAGCTCCTTTGGGTTCCAGTATTTGTCTGAAGTCTATTTGCCACTCAAACTGCAGCAGCAAGACTGGCTCTGAGCGAAACTTATGCTCAAGACAACCTATTTATAGCCTAGTATGCTCTCTTCAGTTTGGTGTGAGGTCTAATTTTAGCAACTGTAATGCAACCTTGGTGAATTTATTGTAACATTTTGAAGTTACCTGTATTCCATCAAACAAAAATATTAGACCATTCATTGAGCTTCCTTGGTTCATTTTCCAGCTTTGCTAATTCCAACCAAAGAAAAAGCTTATCACTTCAACTGTGTAGGTCTAAAGGAAAATGGTTCTGAAAGTAAGCTCATTGCTTTTAGTGTTTCCGTTCCTCTCATCCATGTAGTTCTGGACTATTAGTTACAAGCTAATTTGTAGGAAGAAGGCTTCAGGTAGCATACGATTTGTGTAGTGGCGAATATCACTTCCTATAAAGTTGAAAGTTAAATGATGGGCAGAAATAAAACAATACAAGTTTACTACTGAATGCTGGATCCATCTCTCTTTCCATACTTTGCTGGTACACAGTTGAGTCAGTCACTCTCACGCTATCTGTGAAATTTTCAAAATACCGATCTACAAGTTTATTCAAAGAATGAATGAATCAATTTTTCTACAAAATGGACAAGTTCATTGCCATCATGTGGTAGTATAAGCTCCTCCTTTCCTTTGTAACCAGTGATCCAATGATGCCTTTGTTATCTTCAACCTCTGCAGAACTGCAGGCCTCCTAGCAGGAGATTCCAACTTTGCCGACAGATCACTGCTCTGAAGAACTTCATTCAAGGCAAACGGGTTCTTGTCTTTTTTAACTCTCAACCCTCCTGAAAGAACCTCAAGCACCAAATCATGCTGCAGAAGTTTAACTATTGCTTCCCTCACTCCACACCTATGTCCAGTTTGAGATTCTTCATCCTCAAATATAATTATCAAATCATCTTTAACTGAATCCCCTGGAAACATAAGAAAGATTTTAAAATTCGGTGGTGATATGAGACATGTATGTTTTGGTGGTTAATAGTGTTTATGTACACATATGCATCCAATGAAATTTGAGGTCGCCATCTTTCTGGATTGTCATTATCTTATAGAAACATGAACTCTAGTGATCAAGAAGAAAAAAAAAACAAAAAACACCTAAAAGCAAGCTAACCGTGAAAAGGTTGTTTAAAGAATGCGAAGCTTTAGAGTGGGTCCTTCAAGTCTCACTGTATTATGGAATGATATGAAACTTGGCAATTTCTACAGAAGCATGTTTGTGTCTCACCTGAACTGTACTTCTCTTTAATCATGCGCAGAGCTGCCAGGACCACTATTCGAGCTTCAATCTGTCAACACATCACATAGCAGATCTTAAGAATGAAGTAAGCAGTAACCTGCAATGCCGTATACCCAAGATTTGCAACAAACAGGGAAAAAGAAAGAATCATTAGGCAAATATGTATGTTGACTTGAAATCTCACAAATCATTTCAATATCTATCAGTGCCTCGACATAAAGGTTGCCGACAGCTATGTTAGAAGTTGCTAAAGAAACAGACTCTTAAAGACCCAAACTGTTGTTTATCCATGGAGGAAATAATCATAATACCTTTGTCAGCCCTTGGAGGTCAACTGACAGGGTTTCTGCATTCATATCTTGCAAATGTTCTGCAACTTTTTCAAGCAGCAGATTCTGTGATAGTGAAGTTCTACTGTGTGAAGTCAACTGCTCCTGGTTCTCATTGTTGGTTTGAAGTACACCTTCACACCACTCCCCAATTAATTGTTTCAGATAATAATCATTGGGTTTGTACCTGCAAACAGTAGGGTCATTGGAGCATGCACATACATAGTTTTGAGATGTATTGCTCAATGAGGACATCCATTTACAGTGCAGGTTAAACAAACAGAAGCATCATAATCATGAAATACAGGCTAGTGACATATGACTGTCTAAAATTCATTGATAGGATAAACAAAAGAATGGATGACTCTACATATTTCTTGAATTAACATACCCAGCTTTTCGCATATCCTGATATACAGCGAGGCATTGCTGTACCTCCTGTAGAGAACCATATTGGCCACGAGCTCTCAGGAGAGTGTTGTAAGTCACCTGAAAGATCATATGAAAAAAGGTCAAAGAAACATGAAAAAGACCAATGGTAGAACAAATGAAAACCCCATATTATACATCAATCCTAACTGGAGTACAAGGTATAGAAATTACAACAGTAACCAAAACTTCATTATCTAATATCTAGAAAATATGCAGGAACCAATGGAATAGCTAACTGCATATGGTACTCAGATCCATGTATCACCGTTGAGGTGTAAACAAATTCTGGCATTTATTCTCTGTCCTTGAATTTCTATTCTATTTGGTCAAATGGTTTCTAGAGTGGCAATCTTTACCGAAACTGGGAAAAAGAGAGTAGAAAGAATGAAGTGTTTTCAGTTATATGGTCTAGCTTTGGGATAAAGATATACAAATGGCTTGTCTAGTTATCTAGTGTGATCCCCCAATATCATAAATCACAAACTAGGCTGAGAGGATGAATAAAATAAGCTAGCAATTGAGTGGCCCTTACCAAATTTGGTTTTATTTGATATCTCTTCATTTCTGCAAATAATGAAAATGCAAATTTGATCTTTCTATGTTCCACGCAAACCTGTTTGACAAGAAGAGGTTCAGTACATATGCATCACGAAGCATTATGTATATGAGAACCATCTGAGTACTTCTTATATGCAGATGCCATAGCATTCACTCAAAGCAAGTAAAGATTGCCAACCTTAATAGCTGTTGTGTATGTGATAACGTCGGGTTGAACACCAGCCTGATGGATGGACGTCAGGATCTGCACTGCAGGAGATAAAATCTATGATCTGGTTCACATCCCCAGAAAAATTTTCCTTTTCTATGCACTAATTTCAATTGCATGAGAATAATCTCAAAACAGACGGTGACCAGACAGCAAAACATGAGCTTCTCTACAATAACGTGGGAGAGGGCACATGAGATGAGACATCATGGAATGCAAAGCATGCTGCAAGTAATTAATTAGATTTTTTCCTACCATCCCCAGGTTATATGTAAAAAGTTCATCCTTAATGTCATGGGAGAAGGAAATGGAGCATAGTCTAGTTTACCTGCATAGCACCTCCTACATTTCCTGCATTGCCGAAAATATCAATCAAAATGGACCAACTTATAAGATTTGGAGAAAGACCTTCCATCTTCATCTCATCCATTAGAGCTTTGGCACGAAAATAATCTGTGCCGCAAGCCTTCATCAAAATATTATATGTCGAAGTTGTGGGGGTAAATGGAAAGCTCACAGGATAAGATTGATGCTCTGAGATAGATGTGTTATGGGATTTTCTACTGATACTTTTTTTATGGGGATCTGAGAAAAAACTGTTGTCTGTCTCATGATGGAAGTCCACACTGATAGCCTTTTGAATACCATTTGCCTTCCAGGACTTGAAAAGTCTAAAGGCCCTATCATATTGACAAGCTTCAACACAGGCATGAAGAAGAATATTGCAACTCCGAGAATTAGGCTCACAGCCAGCCTGAAGCATCTCTTCAAATAATTGAATTGCTTGCTCTACGAGACCTGCATTGGCACATGCACTTATCAGCGATGTCCAGGTAACCGTATTAGGGTTAACACCTGCTAATAGCATATCTTCTTTGACTTGCAGTGCCATTTGCCACATTTTTGCACCTGCAAGGACCTGCAATTTTTTTTAATGCAAAAAAAAATGAGAGGAGAAAAGAAATTACTCCTTGACTCCAAGGATACCTAGTTTGACAGGGAAATAAATACAAGATGCAACAGAGAAGTGTAAGTATTTCAATTAGCAAACATTCTATGTCATATTAGATGATACCAATTATAATACCCTTAACCCCTTCTTTTTCCAGAAAATCCTCAGACATTAGATAGAAAGCTTAATGAACAAAACAACAAACACAGAGTTTCACCTTGATCATTGTACTGTATGTGAAGACATCCAACTTCAGGACCCCCATTGATTCAAATTTTCTTACTTCTTTGTAAACATCTTTGGCCACATCAACTCTTGCAGCAAGACAGCAGGACTTCAAAAGGATGTTGTAAGATGCCAGATCAGCTGCCACACCTGCTTCCTGATCATGCCATTTATCCAAAGATGAATCAACAAAAGCCAGAAAACACACAAAACAAATAAATAAATAAGCATGAATATAAGAAAGATTGAAGTAGAGAAACAAAATGCTTCTCATATTCAAATGAAACGATAAACTTCAGTACACAGCAGTTCCATTATACAAAAACTAACTAGTGAATGAAGCAAACAAAAAGAGGATCCATGTCTAGTTCTGGCACAGTTTTGTGCTTCTGACAACCACACACAAAAATATAAGAGCATTACTTGCATCTGCATGGAAATCTGCAATGTGGAGGTTAAGTCTGCTTATAATCAAATGAAAAAGACATTGCTTCGGTTCAGCAGATCCATGATATGAAAACTAACAAGTGATCTTAGTTAACACATAAACACAGAGAAGATGTGTCTAATTCTGTCACAAATTTGTGCTTTTAGAACCCACCCACCCACACACACAAAGAAAGAGATCATTACTTGCATCCACTTGTAAATCTGCAGTGTGTAGGTCAAGTCGCTTGCATTTACATTCATTAGACTGTTGAAAACATAAATGTTCGGGGTAATCTTATTGGCCAGTAACTCCTGCAGTTGCAATCAAACATCAGCATCTCTACACAAACAGGTTCATATTGGATGAACACTAGAAAATAGAACATTTGAAGTTTTTCTGGTCAAGTTTTCTAGAGCCCTGCATGATAGGAAAATTAACAGGAACCTAAGGAAGAAAAGCAAATGTTCTAGTCAAAAGTTCAAGTTTTTATTGAATGGTAAACTATCTATGAATAACTCAAATAAAGATTCAGAATAAACTCAAGTAACTACCTCATAGATGGACCTAGACTTCAGGTTCTCTCCACAAAGACCGCAAACATCTATTATTGTACGATAGGCATACATGTTTGGACAAACTTGGTTCTGCTTGGACTCTTCGAAGATGGTTATAGCAGATGCCAAGTCTCTTTTCTTCCCAAATTCAATCATTATGGAACAGAATAGCATATGAGCTTGAGGGGAATTTCGTGCAAACCTGCATAATATTATATCAAGAAACTACAACATCATTTGCAGGAAGAGCCTGAAAGTATGATCCAATTAATAAGTAGAAATAAACTTTAAACAAGATCAAGGTTTTTTTCAAGATTCAGATGTATAAGAAAAAAATAAACTGAAACGGGCCTATACTTTTATTGCATGATTGGCTACTTTTGAACTGAAGGAAAGTCCTCCCTCTCTCTTTTCTTTTCCTATCCTCAACTACTCCTATATGTTAGAATTGACAGCTATAGGGAAATCAAGAGGAAGATACCTTATGGCTGCATTTGGATCCCGCTTGTTCACACACAACCTCACAATTTCTGATGGCGCCAACAGTTCCTTCGTTGAAAAGCCTAAACCTGAAAAGAAAATAACCTCTATCATCAAATGTGAATAATTCCATATGTAGTAGTATAGCCAAGTAGAAATCCCAAATTCTCAGAATTTATTCTTTTGCTTGTAATTTTCTTCATCATACAGTGGATTTACGGATCATCATTCTTAACGCAATAAATAGAGAGCTTTTAATAAAACGGGAGTTCTCAAAATTCAAAATAAAATGAAAATATATTTTCCTTTTACGCCTTTCTGATTCGCCATTATATAATAAAATCTGTAATTTACTCTCCTGAAGTTAACACGATAGTAATTCCAAATTAATGATTTCAAAATTCTACCCTTTAACGTCTCCATGAAGCTCACAACCTCCGTTGCTTCACCGCATTTGGCTAATAGGCCACGACACTCCTGGCGAAGCGCCTTGATAGCAAACTCATCAAACAGTTCAACCACACTAAACCCTAGCTTCTTAACACCTCTCAAAGCGTGAATAAAACTCTCGAGCTTTCCCTCATTGAGCATTCTACATATCCCAGCAGAAAAGAGCTTCAAATTCAGCAACGTCACAAATACAGAAGGCTTAAAACCGGAAGCAACGACGCTCTCGGCAATCATCAAGAAATCAAGGAACCTTCCATCGCCGGCAACGTTCGAGGCCAAGTCTGCTTGGTATTTCATACTGGTGCGAACTCGAGATGGGGAGTCCCATCGGACTGTGGAGAGAAGTGGAGAAGTGGAATTAACTGACTGCTCGCTATGGGAGAAGTTCCCGTGGCTGTGGTTGTGCTTGGACTTATGTCTGGGTTTGGGCTTGGGTTTGGTGGGGGCATGAGGGTGATAGTGGGAGTTGTGCGGCGGAGGAGTCTGGTTGGGCGGGAGGACGACGTAGGAGGAAGCTAGAATGGCCATTGGTGGCCAACCGTTTTCCGTTGGAAGTTGGAGGCATTTTTAAGTGGCTCGATTGGTGTGTCGTTTTGAGGATTGAATTTGAAAGGCAGGAGGCTGTCGGTGCTTTCTATTGGGAGTGTCCGGACTCCGGAGCAATGCGGTAATTAAATGAAATTTCGTGCGCACGTGGCTCAGATAACCAAGTGAGCCCCAAATAAGGCTA
>JAOXNR010000011.1:106818-119765 GCA_028571225.1 Parsonsia alboflavescens | reverse complement strand
AGCTATGAAGCGTGCTTTAATGTGCGCTCTAACTGTTACCGTAACAAAATTTTTGCTCTGCTTGATTAGCTGCATGAGCACTATAGCAAAAATTTCGTCACGGTAACGGTTGGAGCGCCTTAACAAAACCGTATATAAATATATATATATATATATTTATATATATATTTATTTATTTAAATATATACATGCCAGTTTGCAGACATCTCAATAGACTTCTCCATTATATTTAAAAGTATTATTTAATAATAATCATTTCACTCAAATAACTGAATGGACCTTTTTTTTAATTCTTATAAATTGAATTAATTGAATATTTTTTAATTAAAAATACAATTACCATTGTGTATATAATAAAATATGAAGAGACTTTAGGGGAAAAAACTAATGGTGAATAATTAGAGGAAAGGAAAAGTTTATAATATATATATAAAAAAAGATAAAAATATGGATATTCTTTTTCCTTCAACTTTCAATAAGTAATAATCCAAAACGATTTTTTTTTTCCCATGTGCATATGGAGATAGATATAGATTATTAGATTATTGCTCTAATTCATGTGTATTTTCTTTTAAAAAAATTATTTGTTAAATTTTGTAATTATTTATTTTCTTCATGATAATTATAACGTATGAGATTAATGATTGAATAATGATAAAGGTGATCAAATATATATAGTCAAATGCAGAACGCAGAGAAGGATAACAAAAAAACCATCAATTCGTATTAAGAAGAATCCTCAAATCCCAATGACAAAAACACTTTTCAAGATTCAAATAGAATGAATAGTATTGAATCTATAAATATCCACATATAAAAAATATATTAAAATATAACTAAATTTCCATAAAATATTTTAGAATAAAATTTATTAAATTATTTTCAACTTCTAAACATTTTTTATATTTAAATAAATATGTTTTCAACTAATTTGTTGGAATTAAAATTCTGGGTTTTTCATTCATGTAATCCAACTTGCCCAAAGAAACATAAATCAGTTTTTTTAAAAAAATTTTTTAACTCAATAAGTTTTTTCTCATAAAAAAATACATGAAATTAAATCAGTTAAAAAGATTTTCAATAAATAATTTTATTAAATTCGAAAGCTTTTTTCATTCAAATATAAATTTTGTATAATATAATTACCATTTCTTTTACAAACCTTTTACTATTAACTTCATAATAAATAAATAAAAAATCCATTCAATTAAATTGTTTAGTTTATACCCAAAAAATTTTGCATTAATTCTTAAAAAAATTGTAAAGATAAAATTGTTGGCTTTGCTTACCCATATAAATATCTTGGAATTGAAATAGAGAACAATACTGCATTAGATGATTTCAACTTTTTTAAAAAAAATAGATTACAACTACATAATTAATTAAATTATCTAAAAAGAAACCTTAAATGACTCAATCTTTATTATTAAAATTTATCTTAAAAGGAAACATGAATCCTTAAGAAAAATAAACATATGAAATATAATTTATCTCTCATAAAACTTTTAAAAAGTAAATTAAATGATTTAAATCTCTAGAAAATAAATTATAACCATAATATTAATTAAATTAGTTAACAGTTACTTTAACCGTTAGTTGATTAACAGTTACACTTGTTATTGTGTGTAATATTGCCCACAGAAACATTTTTGTATAAATATATATATATATATATATATATATATATATATTTATTTATATTCATTTAGATTTTATTGGTGGGATTCAAACTCGAGACCCATGGTTTGCTTTTTTGCCACTACACCACTGAGGTGTCCCCAAAGGGACAAATTTACCATTCCCTGTGTCATTATATATTTATAAGTCACTCATAGTTATTTTGTCAAAATTAAAATATTTTTTTTCATAAAATTCCCTATTTATAATTATAATCAAACTAATATATTGATTAGGGAAAGAGAGATAGATGGGCAATATAGTAAAAAAAAATGAGTAAAATACCTAATAAACATTAACAACTTATAATTAGTAATAAAGAAAAATAATAGTAACATAAATTCAAATAATTTATAAATAGGGATTAGAGAAAGTATGTACTCATTGAGCCTTGAAGACAAATGTACTTTTTTTCATAGAAACCAGGATTAATCTCTACGACTTATAATTGTACGTCCATGGCTAAAGTATTAAGTGATTAAATTCAATTTCTCTCCAATAGCTTAAGCTTTTGGCTTTTGGCTTTTGGAGTTTGACCTTGTATCATATCAGAGATTCTAAGTTCAGACTCCGGCTAGATTTTCAGCTAACCGTATATTAATGAATAGTCATTTTGGGAAGGAAAATGGAAAGTTTTCGAGCGAGAAGAGTTAAATGCGAAGGACGGTAAATTCCAGGAACATGCATACAGAATAACATTAACTAATTAAAGACTTATTCAAAAAGTTGATTACATCGAAAGGATAGTCAGGAAGACCGAAATTGCTGTATATTAAGGTAATTAAATTTGATATTCTCTCGATATCAATTATCACATTTTGAGTGGTTCAAAATTAAAATTTTAAATTAATTAATTTTTTTTAAAAAAATAATTTATATATTATCATATATATATATATTGAAAATGAATTAAATCAAAATTTTTCATTAAAATATTCTAGAGTCAAAATGAGACTTTTTAACTTTGGACAAAGGTAATTAACATACCTAATAGGCAAAAGAAAATAGAAAAACAATTTCAGGGACAGGGCAATGACACGGTTTACATGAAATCCTGAGAAAATGCACAAACTCATGATGCAATTCCCTTCAAGTATACTCAATGTCGACCCATGGCACTGTCAGTCATATTCAAGATCTAATTTCTCCGGAACCCGTAAATTATTAATTATGGTAAGAAATTCAAAGGTCGACCATATATGGCTGTAAAAATGGCTGTAATTTCAACCCAACCGTAGTGTTGTCTCAGTGCCTCGTCAGTTCCTTGCAGATGGATAGAATTAGAAGCATAACGCTGAAGGTCCAGGCAGATTGACATCATTCCTCCCATTTTGTCAATATACACCTGAAAGGGTAGTTAAAAGAAGATGGGGATGTTTATAATTTTATATAGGAATGCTGCACGTAACCCACAGAATTTGTGTGCTACGAAACAAAACGACATTGTTTTAACCAGGTTTTCAATATTAGTCATGCCAAAACGACGTCATCAGCAACATTTCTATATATATATATTATACATATTGGGTAATACGATAGAGTGCACTAGTGCACTCTTTATAGAGTGTACAGTTAAGTCTCTAACAATCTACCTCTAAAAAAATAAAATCTTCAATAAATTAAATTATTTTTGTAAATATATTTTATATATTATATTTTAAAAGAAAAATCTAAACAACACGAGTACTGAATTGAATTTATTTAAAAAAAATAAAAAAATAATTAACCTTTTAACTTTGATGGTTAGAGAACTAACAATCTATGCATTCTATAATATTTTCGCATATTATATATATATATAAGTGGTATGGTGGATATCGGATATGCTGCTTAATTTAGTTTAAGAGATTCATAGCCCTCTAACACAGATCTCATGACTAATTAAAGACATTACCCTATTTGAATAAATGTGAGACATGCACACAGGTAGTGAGTTCAATTCTATCTTATCTTAACCACTTTAAGGAATGAATGGTAGTGAGTTCAATTTTATCTTATCTTAACTACTTTAAGGAATGAAAATATAGACATTTAATTTTACACGAAAAAAATAATTGAAAAATATGTAATATAAAGTTTCTATTAATGAATTAGAAAATATTAACAACCTTCTTCTTCGAATGTCCGAAATGGATTGCACAAACAAATAAAAAATTACGGGCCTAAAAAAATTAACAAATGGGACAGATTTATTCTTCATTTGTGGCAATGAAACCGAGATTATTCATGACTGTATATAAAGGCCCAATGGCTAGTTGTTTCCTGAGTAGAGCTCCGGTCATCTCCAAGGCCCATTTGTGTATATGTCATGTTCTTTGTATATATCATGGAAGTGGACAGGACAGGATATTGCATTTGTGTATTAAAATTTCAAAATAAGATTCTTTTTTTTAAAAAAAAAAACTTTAATAAAACAAACAAAATTTTAAGGATATAGTGCAAACTAAAATGAGGGTGAGGATATAAAATATTAAAAAAATATATTTGAAGAAATAAAAATGAATGAGGTGTATTTTATTATAGATCTTCTAATAAACTTTCGTGTGACACTCTTTATAACAAGTTTACAAATGTTCTACAATATTGATTTTTTTTAAAATTTTGTTTTTAATTTTAGAAATTTATTTATAAAATATATCTGCAAAATAATGATAAGACATGTGTAAGTTTTTTATTAAAATATATTAGAAGATCCGAAAATTTTTTTGAAAATTATTTTAAACCCATTTCTTGTGTAACATATTAAATCCAAAGTCGCCAGGAAACTTTTTAAATTTTAGCTTTCTTCCTCTAATTTTTTCTATTAGAATTTTTTGCCCTGAGTCTCACAAAATTATTAATGGTCGTCCTCTGTTAGTTTTTTTTTACCCCCGTTAAATAGCTAATTCACATGCTATCTTTTTTCGTTTCAGTTTTCATTCTAACTTTGCTCCCCCTTTTTTTTTTCCTTTTAACTAGTCGTATTCAAGTTAGTTTGTACATACTTGGACTGTTCTACTAGAAGTGAAATTCATCCATCAAAGTTAGAGTATACAGTAAGATTGAATCCAATTTACAATCTATATCGTACAAATCTTTATGTTAACTTGCAAAAATGAAAAGAAGTTGCCTTTTTATTAATTTATCTGTAAAAACGAAAGTCGAAATCATATGGAATGGACACATGATTAAAGTAAATAAAATTTTAGTAAAAACTTTGCAATATGTAAAGTTAAGAAACCTAATTTTAAAAGAGATCAGTAATTACCACAAAAACTATAAACAGACAAAAAAAAAATTGATTAATACTTGTTCAAAGTTACATAGAAGGATTATAAGATTGTCTACATAATTTGTGTATTTTAATGGCATAGAAATGGAAAAAAGGTTTCCCAAGTTGCAGCTGAAGGAAATGTACACTTATTATATGAAATTATCCAAAACAATCCATAAGTTGGAGGTTTCGAAGTTTTCATGGTGGTAAAAATAAAAAGATAAAAAAAATCATGATTATTGCATTTTATACAATAATTAATCAAGACAGGGTAGAATAAACCATAAGGTGGAACAAAAAACTATGCAAAATGGTTAACCCGAAAGGAAATAAACGAAAAAAAGATCAGTCTTTTATGTCATGTGTTCTAAGGCATGTACGATTGTTGATGTTGGTTCCTCTGTAAGTTAATCAACTTATAGTACGGTCCATCCTTGTTCTCCAGAAGTTCTGAATGTGTCCCTTGTTCTACTATCTTCCCATCTTGCAGCACAGATATTTGATCAGCATTCTTTATCGTCGAAAGCCGATGAGCCACCATTACTGTAGTCCTGTTCTTCATCAACCTGTCCAGAGCCGATTGAACGACGCGCTCGGATTCCACATCAAGGGCGCTGGTGGCTTCATCTAACAGCAGGATTGCAGGGTTCTTTAGAACGGCTCGGGCAATTGCCACTCTTTGCTTCTGGCCGCCAGATAGTTGGACTCCTCTTTCCCCTACCCTGGTTGAGTAGCCTTCTGGAAGGGAACTAATGAAACTGTGTGCATTAGCAAACTTTGCAGCTTCAATTACTTCTCCTTCTGAGGCTCCCTCTTTACCATAGATAATGTTCTCATATATTGTTGTGGCAAAGAGGGCAGGTTCTTGTTGCACCAGGCCAATGCGTTTCCTAAGTGACTTTATATTTAGTTTCCTGATGTCTTTTCCTGTGAATTTGAGATCATGTTCACCAGACATCAGACAATTTAAAAATGCAAAATAAACTGACTTTATATGGTATTTAATTGGAAAAGATTCCCATATAAAATTAAAGCTATTCTGCTTCTCTGATCTTTAATTGTTCCAAAACAATGCAGGAGAAATCTTAATCTTCTTAGGGAATGGGGAAAGGAAGTAATAGACCGACAGAGAAAAGGAAATAAAGAATCCTTGTCGCAGCTTATTCATCTTGCAAGAGAATGCCGGACAATTTAAATCGAAAACTTACCATCAATCATTACTTTTCCAGATACTGGATCATAGAAGCGCAATATAAGAGCAATTACAGAGCTTTTACCAGAGCCACTTTGCCCGACCAATGCCATACTTCTGCCTGTGGATACTTTCAGACTGAAGTCCTTGAATATTAAAACTTCAGGCCTCGAAGGGTAACTAAACTCAATATTTTTTAGCTCAATCGTTCCATCTACCTTCGTTACCTCTTCTCCAACATCACCTGAAATCTCAGTTTTTCGATCAAGCACTTCAAATACTGAAGCCACCATTTGGTTTCCCTTTAGGAGGTCTGGTGCCATTGCTAATATCTCTCCCATGGATAGGGCAGTAACAATTAAAACCATAAATGATTTCATGACGGATTTAAAGCTTGAAAGTTCTTTTCCCATCAGTTTGGCACCATACCTGCATAGAATTTAGTCAGAAGGGCCATATCTTTTTCTCTGCATGAATTCCAGAATAGTAGTTCAAACTGAAACTAATTACTTGCATAGCCAATTGAAACCCTCCTAGACTCTCTACAATGCAAACTCCTTCATCAGAATCAAAAGTACTCTGTCTAACCATGTCAATGTCTATAGATGAGATCTACATTTTTAAGTTCTGTAAGAGAAAATTATATCTAACTGCTGAAAAGGAAACATACCATAATGCAAGGGCATATGAAGAGAAGATGAAAAATTGCGAGACTCCATAAAAGATCCCAGCAAACTGGCCACGACTAAAGGAACGTTTTGAAGGTTCAACAAGCTCACGTGCATAAAGGTCTAGAACCTTATTTTCAGAGCAAAATGCTGCTACAGTTCGGATATTGCTCACAGCCTCACCAGCGAGCATGTTGGCTTTAAGATAGGCTTTGTTCAAGTCTCCACCATAGCCTTTCATGAAGAGTTTCTGTAACAGATTAAAGTCAATTCAGGTTCAAAACGGTATTAAAAGAATTTTCTCAAATATCAGGAGAAGCAAAATGCAGATCCATACCTCACTGATATGACCACTGACAATCAACGGGTATGTTGCCATGACAACCAGAGTGAGCCTCCAGTTCAGGATAAAGGCAATGATGAATGCAGTAATAGCCAAACCTATGTTTTGCAGGAGAATTGTGAAGCGATCAACAACTACGGTTCTCAGCAAAGTTGCATCAGTTTCCAAACGTGCTGCCAGCATAGAACTTGTATTGTTCACATCATCAAACCAACCAATTTCATTTCTCAAAATAGCTGCCACCACATGAACAGAGATACATTCTTATGCATTTCAAGATAAATTACCATACATTGACTGTATTAACTAATTTGAAAAGAAGAAAGTGTGAAATAAATTTTCTCCAGTCAAAAAGGGTATAAGGCCCCAGTGGCAGCAAGAATATTAAATGGAATATAAGCTGACATTTTTACCAGCGAACATCCTCTCTCGCACTCGAAGTGTCAGGCGCTCTCCCATGATTCCGAAACAAAGATGGGTAATGGCATGAACAATAACAGTTAAAACAGCACCTCCGCAGAAGAGGAAAGCAATCTTTTTCACCTCTTGACGTGTCGTGCTCCAGTCCATGTAGTAAGATACAAGAGCTTGAGTTACTCCAAGGGCAAACAGAGGCATCTGAGCCCCACAAATGAATGCACAAAAGGTTCCCAAAACCCCATAAGGCCAGTCAGTGCCAACCATGGAAAACAGTCTTCCTGAAGAAATATTGAGTGATTCAACACTTTCTGCTCCATCAGCAGCCATGCGTCCACCAGATTTATCAGAATGAAAACTTGCGCCAAGACTTCTTCCTGTGCGGGATAACTCACGAGAATATCTAATGCTACTTTCACGGGAATTCCTGATGCTATGTTTAAACAAAAATAAATTCGGGTTAAGAGACTATTGATATACAAAGTAGCATACTATTCATTGATCTGCTGAGTATATCCACCTATTCGGTAGCTTATTTCCTCACTAGAATGTGAAAAAATATGAAATCTTTTGAGTTTCCAAGCAAGTTCCATAAATATGGAGTTTTAAAATGTTTTCTACAGATAAAAAATAGCATAAGGATTACTTGGATGGAATGAGGACAATTAGGACACTGCATACATGTGAAATCTTTTACATTGGTAGATGAATAATGATAGCATTTTCCATCTTGACTTGCAACTATAATAGATCAAATATGATTATTATGCAGAAACCAGGATGCAACAATCATAATGTAGATTATTCAGTGATACAAGTATTTTTAGTGATAAGTTTGTCTCAATGAAATTCTTCTACCTGAGAGGTCGACCAAGGGTGGCTCCATGTGATGGAAGGCGGTGCAAAGAAGCAGCTTCCTGAAGTTGAATTAGTGATGTATAAGAGCCATTTGGTCTACAAATAAGTTCTTCATGGCTGCCGGTTTCTACTATTTTACCATTTTGAACGACAGCTATGATATCAGCATTTCTAATCGTAGATAGACGATGGGCCACAACTACCGTTGTTCGCCCCACCATCACGCGATCAAGAGCCTCTTGTACACTCTTCTCAGACTCAGCATCAAGTGCACTAGTAGCTTCATCTAATAGAAGTATAGAAGGGTTCTTCACAATTGCACGTGAAATTGCAATTCTTTGCTTCTGCCCTCCGGATAATTGGACTCCTCTCTCACCTACCTGGAGATTATATATAAGTAATTTCCTTTATAGATGAAATATGACCACCATGAATGATTGTTTTACTGTAACACAATGAATTTTACTGAATGTTCAACATAAAAACTTGCATTACTTTTGCCATTGCCATTCAATTTATCTTAACAGTGTAAGTTGAGATTCTGGTAAGAATAAGTAAAAAAGAAAAAAAATGTTCTGCAGATTCTCAGTCCATTTGTCCATGAGTTCATTTGAATTCTAGCTTGTCTTCTAAACTGTGACCAACAAAATGTTGTGACTGAAGAGATACCAAACTGAAAGTGTGGCACCTAAAATAGTATCGGCTTTCTTAGATTTGCTTGACTACCATATGCAATCTAATTTTCATGCAAAGAAAACAAGTGTATTTCTTAAGATGCAAAAGCAGAAGACTTATTCTATTTATGTCAGATCATGTGGATAATCTTCTGACTTAACAAATGAATGTACGAGCATGCTATTACAGTGTAATAGCCATACCTGAGTTTCAAATCTATCAGGAAGGTTGTTGATGAAGGACAGTGCCTCTGAAAGTTTTGCAGCACGTGTGACCTCTTCAAGGGTTGCATTCTCTTTTCCATAAAGAATGTTTTCTCTGATGGAAGTAGCAAATAGTGCAGGTTCTTGATTCACCAAGCCAATTTGTTGCCTGAGCCACTTCAGATCAAGATCCTTAATATTAACCCCATCTAACAGAATATCCCCTGAGAGGGGCTCATAGAAGCGCTCAATCAAAGAGATAACTGTGCTCTTTCCTGACCCACTCCCTCCAACCAAGGCTACAATCTTTCCAGCAGGAATATTAAGACAGAGCTTGTTGAAGATCATGATATCAGGACGAGAAGGGTAACTAAACGATAAGTCTTTGAATTGGATGAGGCCCTCTACTTTATCGAGTGTCTTTCCATTCTTTGAGTTGGTAATGCTGGCTGCATTTCTTTCAATCATCTCAAAAATAGGATAGGCAGCTGTCGTTGCCCGAAGGAAAGCTGTAATATCTGGTGCTGCTTGTCCAAGTGATCTGGGTACCAATAATACACACAATCGAAATCCATTACTGATCTCAAACTTGTAGCAAAACACAAGCTAAAGTAAATTGGGGCTAGAATGGGTAATGGATGCAAGAGCAATATTTGTTTGGAGTAATGTGGTGATATCTTTTAAACTTAAATTTGTCAGTCTGACCTGTGCGAATATTGAACTTTGCAGCAGAAGAACAAATTGATTTTGGACGCATTTAGTTGGTCAAGGACCAGAATGATTCAGTTGAATATCAATTCGTCAGAACTTTAGTAATCTACACTAGTCCAAAGAAATACAAAAGTGCTACTTTGGGTAATGAAAAGATCGAAGCAAAAGATTGAAGCTTACAGGCCAGCTATAACCACATTGAGCATAGTGGTGAATGAGTCTCCACCATTAGCAATTTTCTTGTGAACAACGATGCTAGTGAACCAGACCAGCAGCGACCATGAGAGGAAAAGGACACAATGCAGTGTGCCTAGTCCCAGACCTTTGGCTAGCCCACCTTTTGTCCCGTAGGCATAAGTCTTTAAAAGTGCTGTTTTGTAAGATTTAACTGCCTTCTCTTCACCAGCAAATGCTTGTACAGTTCTGACATTAGCAATCACCTATATATACGAGAAATAGGTTAGAGAATGGGATATGCTTGTTTATTCGGCGTTGGGATATGCTTGTTTATTCAGCGTTTAGTACGAGCTTCCAATTAGTTTCAAAACTATAGCACTAAAATATAATTCCAACCACAGATTTATCACAAGTAGGTGACCTTGTTACTTGTCTTTGGATGTCTCCATTAGTGTATTACTAGAGCACCTAACAAATTCTTCTTTTAGTTCATTAAAGATGGTTCTCTGTTCCTTTTAGCCTAAAGCAGAACCTCCTAAAGTCACTACGCTAAAAGAGAAAATGAGAGCAATTAATTGCCCTCGAGACATTTCCCAGGTAATATAAAATCGCACAAAATTGAAAACTACCCAATACTAACGACAAAGATATGCCTAAGTGTAATTAAGCTATCCTCAGTCAAGAATTTTGCTAAACAGCTGGGGTTCATTCTCACTTCCAAACCAAAAAACACAATAAAAGGAGTAAAGTTAGCTAACAGCTCATTCTGAAGGAACATTCGGTATTATAAAATGTCCATGCAAGGGATTAAAATAGCAGGCAGCATTTAGAGAGAGATAGACCTCTTCAGCGATTTCCCCTGCTTTGACATAGGATTTTCTGACTCTGGCAATAAGACCAGTGGCTACATAGGCATAGACCCCACCAGCAAGGGCAATCAAGGGAACAATGGAGAGCGTGACGAGACTGATTTGCCACACTCTTATGAACCCAATTATGAATCCAGAAAGAAAACGGCTTATGTAGTGCATGAAGTTTCCCACCTGTACCATTTTCCATTTCCTCAGATCAAAGATAAACAAACAGAGTCACCAGCAGGATTCTGAAAATTGAAAATCTTTTGATTACTGACAGATTACTTTGTGAATTTGTTTATTTTTTTTCCCTATAATAGATTACTTTGTGAAGGTACCCATTTGAATTTTGTCTTTTAATGGTGACCTCTTGTGTCCGATTTTCAAGCGAGATAAAAGAATAAATAAATTGAAGAAAATGTAAGTCAAACCAATAAAATTAACAATTTAGTCTCATAAATTTTTTTATTTTGATCACATAAATTCATATATTTTTTAATCTTTTACGATTTAGTAACTTTTTTTTATTTTGAAAATGTAGATCCATGTATTTTTTTATTTTTTAAAGTCTCGGAACTTTTTTTTTTTTTATCCATACATTTTTTTTTATAACTTTTAATTTTTTTTAACTTAATTAGTTACTGATAAAAAGTCATATAACCTAATTGATCATCAATAAAAAATTATAAGATTTTAAAAGATAAAAAATATATATGAACCTAAGCAATCAAAATAAAAATAATGAAAGATTTTAAAATATATATAAACCTCCATAATCAAAATTAAAAAATTACGAACTAAATTCATCTTTTTTCCAAAAATCTCCAGAGTTGGTTTAGTGCCTTAATGTACAGGGCCAGAACCACGTGGTTTCTTTAAATAATCAGCTGAACCAGCCCAGCCCAAAGAACACATGACAATTAACATAAAGCATGCATGCATTCATGGTGGGATAAAGTGCTTGAATTAGAAGCCTTGTGTTGCTCCAGGTCAAAACTATTTTAGATATCTAAATTGTTTTTCAATACGCTCCGTACATCTCAAATTAAATATTCTTATTTATATGTTAAAATATTCGAATTAAATATTTATTTTTTAGAATAATTCTTTAAAAGAAATTTTATTTCCCTAATTTATTATTTTCTTGAGATTTCTACATCCCACTAATTCATAAGATTTATTATCAACTATATTAATTTCTAGAATAATTTAGTAATTTAAATTAAAACTAAAAGCACACTTTGATTTTTCTTTTTGTTTTTTTTTTTTTTACAAGTGGTGTCCTGATGGGTTTATACATGCACCTCAACTGTTTTACTTAGAACCTAGATCCATCCTCCAAGAATCTAGACCCATGTAAATTAACTCTTCCAGAACACTTCTTAATTTTTCATCCAAGCCCCAAAAACCAAAACAAAAAAACAAAAAAGAAAGAAAGAAAAATCAAACTTAAACATTCAATTTTAGATAAAGAGTGTATAATTTTTTTCATAGAGTTAGAAAAAAAAAAAGAATAATTATTGTTTTGAATAGTTTTTTCTATTTAATTAATTAAAGAATTTTTAAAAGTTATTAAGAAATTGTTTTTTTTAACTCTCTACCTTCAGGAATCAACTGTCACAACTCACCTATCCCAATTACCATTAAAATAAGCAAGGTTTAACATAGTGTAAAATAATTTTTAAAAAGACTTATAAAATCAAATAGGAAAAATAATTTTTTTCTTGGGAAATTAATAAATATTTATTACTGACCAAATAAATTAATAATAAGAGTAGCATTAAAACATACTAATAATTAAATATTTATCCATAATTTTTTATTCACATCAAGCTCTTGTGTCATCTTCCACAGCATTCTTATTCTAGAACTATATTTTCACGTCATGAAGATGTCTATTTTGAATATATTCCAATTTG
>JAOXNR010000011.1:0-96828 GCA_028571225.1 Parsonsia alboflavescens | reverse complement strand
GATTAGTTTGAAAGTATTGTATAACTCCATTTGATGAGTTTAAATGTATTGTATAATTTCATTTTGGATTTTAAATAATTATTATTATAAAATTTAAGTTAAATAGTTTTTTAAAAAAAGATTAAATGAGTCGCGAGTTGAGCTTAAACGAGCTTTAACTTGAATTTTTCAAATTTTTAAATGAGCCCGAACCGAGCCTTTCTTATTCTTTCACGAGCTGAGCCCGAGCCTAAATCTTTAGGCTCTTGAGAGCTCGAGCCTGAATAAGAGCCTGTCAGAATATAAACGAGTCGAGCTCGAGCCTAGTAGATTCGGGCTCGACTCGGCTTGGTTCGTTTACACCCCTAGTCTTAACCATCTACAAAAAAAAGAAAAAGCTATATCTTTATTTATTCTTAGATCCTTAAATCAGGACAACATTCAAACCTTAAACTTTGATAACATCCTAACCCCACCTCACTACAAGTGGGATATAAGGTATAAAGCTAAGAAGGAACCGATCATCCCACTTAAATGATGAGATTAGTTGCCAACAAAAAGAACAATAACTTGACGGTACAAAAGTTCAACTCAAACCCAAAACGAAATAAAATATGTTGCATTGTTCTTATAATACAATACATAAGGAAAACTATGATACAAAAGCTAGTAGCCAACACCAAAAACATAAACAAACAAAACCAAAGATAAACTCTAGAGTTTGCTAGAAAAGGAATACTATCATAATCAAGGATCATCACTAATAAAATGAATAAATAAATTTTCGATAATTTAAGAAAATTAGAAAATTATGATGTTACAAAAAATTTCTTATCTTTTTTTCGATTGACCTAATAGATTCTTTTGATCAAAATAATACAATCTCATGCCAAGTCAAGAGGAAGATTACAAAATTGGCCAACAAATGAAGAGGCATTTTCATCCTAAAATTGTTCTCCCTCTTCTTAAAAAAAGATTTGTTGGGTAAATTGATGCTGAATCTGGCCAAAGTATCACCTGCCAAACTTTCTTTGTCGATTCTTACTTACTCTTCTAGGTCTGAGATTGGGTTAGATTTAATTTTTGTCTTGAGATATTGGTTGATATCAACTCACCCTCCAGCAATCTGTTGCTTTCCAGTCTTCATTAATTGCTGCCAGAAACTTGAAACCATCACTCCAGCATGATTAAGATCCTCGGAGTATTCATCTCTAACGATCAGATTTACAAAGTCTATGAATTTGTAAATGGTTCAAATCTTGCAGTTTGCCTTTGAAACTCTACAAATCCAAACTTTACCGTGCTTTCAACTTGGATATCTAGAATCTAAATTGTAGTTGATTTAGATCATGGCCCCGACTATATACACAAAATTGTAGGATTCAGCATTTTCATCCACAAGCACGTGAATCATCAATACTACGTTTATAGAAGTTTGAAGGTCCGTTGGATTCAACATCAGTTTAGGAAACAATTTTTCTTTCTTAAGGAAGTGGGGAGAATAGTGTCAAGACAAAAATACCTTCCATGTGTTACTAATTTTGTAGTCTTCTCTTTGAAATGTTGTGAGAATATATTATTTTGATTAAAAGAATCTATTAGATCAATTGAAAAACTATGAGATTTATATAATTAAAAAAAATATATATAAAGATCCGGATATACATAAACCAAGTAAAAGGTTAAAAAAAAAAAAAAAAGGCGGGTGGGACCATTTTAGACAATGGGAGAAAGTGGTTTATCCTCTAAATCTATTTATTCGTGAATGGTTATAGTATAATTCATTCCTTTAACTTTAACTTTTTTAGAAATTTGGATTCTTAATTTTTTTTATTTTTATTATTTATAAATAATTTAGGGTTAGATAATTTTATCTTTTTAATTGGATTCTTAAAAAAAAGCACACGATTTTAAAGTTAAATTTAAAAATGATAAAGAAAAAAAAACTTTAAAGATGATAAAGATAAAAAAAAAATAAAAAACTAAATATTTTAAAAAGGTAAAGATCGAGGATTGCACGTTAACTCATTCATTATTTTTATCAAATTTATATAAACATATTCATATAAAAGAAAAAAATGTTCAGTAGATCATGATATACTTACTGATTTTTCCATTTCAAGCCAAATCTAAACGCAATCTGTCTGTCTCAACTACCTCAGATCACTTGCTTCACCGAACACCCATTCGTCTCCGGCCACAGTTACAGTTATCAAGGCCCTCTTTCTCAGTCAAGGGGTTGAGAAAGAGAGAAGAAAGAGAAAGAAAAAAAAAAAACGAAGAAGAAAAGAGTAACTTTATGCCACCAAACCAAAAATCAACGCAGTTTGGTGAGACTTAAGGAGTGGGTTTGTGATATTTAAAGTTATCGGTTTGGTTATGTTGTTTAACTCTGTTTTATTTTTATGCCTGTGTTCTCTTTGTTGATGGGCCAAATTGATCATTTTGGTTCTATTAAAATTTATATTTGTTGAGAAAGTTTTGTCTGTGGTCTTCAATAGTGTGCAGTATATGAAAGTACTTCTAATAGTCATTTTGAATTTGTAAAATCCTGATCTTTTCATCCTTTTCCTCTCTTCGTTTTGGTATATGTGCTTGGATGATGGGTTTTAGGGTTTTTGATATATGAGATTAGGTTTTGGCCTTCAGTAGTAACTTTGATTTTGAATTAGTATTTGCTTTTAAAGTTTAGTTTGTGGATGGACTTCCGTCGAGACAGTGGATTTGGTAGTGGGAATGTGGTCCAAGTCCTGGCAGGTAATTCTGGGAATGGTGGTGTTACTGGGAATTGGGGTCGGGCTTCGATCGATCCGGCTGTTTGGGCTACTGAAGATGAGTATAGGATTTGGAGTCGGGAAGCATCTGTAGAAGCAAATTCCAATTCAAATTACGATGGAAGACCATCTCAATCACACTCTGGAGGTGAACCACCACAAAAAAAGGCAAGAAATTCCTCATTTGAGGATCTGGCAGCCTCTAACCGTTCAAAAGCAATAGGGAAGATGTTTTACAAAACGAAATTGTGCTGCAAATTTCGAGCTGGGACTTGTCCCTATATTACTAACTGCAACTTTGCACATAGTATTGAAGAGCTCAGGAAACCACCACCTAATTGGCAAGAAATTGTTGCTGCTCATGAGGAAGATAGATCAGGCTCACTAGAGCCAAGGGAGGAATTTCAGATACCATCACTTGGGGTTGGAGTGGAGTCTCAGAGATCACATAAAGGGCGACACTGCAAGAAATTCTATACTGAGGAGGGTTGTCCATATGGAGATAGTTGCACATTTCTTCATGATGAGCAGTCAAAAGCTCGAGAAAGTGAGGCTATAAGTTTGGGTCCTGGTTCTGGTGGTGGATATAGTCCTACTGTAACTGGGCAAAATCTGAAGCCATCAAATTGGAAAACAAGAATTTGTAATAAGTGGGAGTTGACAGGTTATTGCCCGTTTGGGAACAAGTGTCATTTTGCCCATGGGGCAGAAGGTATGATTCACTAAAGGCTTCACTATTTTGTAATCTTCTTAGTTGTCTGATATGAGTTGTCATTGTATTTATATTACTTCTACCCTTTCTAGTTTACTCTTCTAATCAACTGAAGCTTGAGATCTGGCAGAATCATACTTCCTGCAATTGCCGCAAGTATTACCTCCTTTCTCAAATGCTTGTCAGAATTTAGATATATACATCAAAAGATTTTAAATTCTATAGAGCTTTGAAGGAAAAAATATTCAATTAACCCTTCTTGAAAATAAAAACATTAAATGCAATTGGTTGGTAGAATGACATAACCATAAAAAGTCTAGGGTGGAATAGGAAAATGTCAAGATGTGACAAGTGTTTACGAACAGAGGTGGTAATTTGTAATTGATTTTTACTTTGTTGAAATGTATATAGTGCATGCATATGCACAAGGTTATAACGTAAGTGGCTCTTCTGGTTTTATTTTTTATCT
Source organism: Parsonsia alboflavescens (assembly GCA_028571225.1). Taxonomy (NCBI): domain Eukaryota; kingdom Viridiplantae; phylum Streptophyta; class Magnoliopsida; order Gentianales; family Apocynaceae; genus Parsonsia; species Parsonsia alboflavescens. Next base: position 92,894 of record JAOXNR010000011.1, on the reverse strand, counting down.
AAAGAATTATGAATCAGGTTGCCAAAAATAGGATGTCTACTGAGAAATATCAGCATGAACTCATGTCTTTTGATACTTGTTTGGAGGCAGAATTCTCATGCATTCAGTTTAAGATTTTCAGGCATGAGAGTGAGAGGCCAGCACACCTCATAAGTTCTGCATAATTGTCGTCCTCACCTTTAATCAGTAGATTGGGTTCTTATTTCATCTTGTTGATTATTAAGAGTTAAAAAGTTTTAGAGTTTTTGCTCTGTTTTGATACTCTTTGATTATGTATGTATATAACACATGATACCATTATTTCATTAGAAGAGGAGATGCATAAGATTTCATTAATTAATTTATGCTGCAAATACATTCCATTTATTCTCCATGGGAAATACAATAGAATGCTAAATAATCAGTTTGGTATGATGACATAATTATGGAAGGTCCTTTTGGGATCACATATACTTTGAATTAATCATGGATGTAATTAATTGTAGAATAAGGTTCATGTTCTATTGTGTCCTATTCTAATTGTGGCCTATTTTGGTTTCCATTTTTCTTAGATTTTTATACATTAAAAATATAGGGCTCCAAGTCAATGCCATTGACTTTTGTATTCATGACTAGTGCTACTAAAAAACTTTTTTATCTTAGAAATATTTTTAGAAATAATATGTTAGAAGGTCTTTGATTCTGGAAAAAACAGAAGCAGGTATATTTTAAAAACGGTGGTTGTTCTTCTGGGAAATTGCTTGTAGTTTCAGAAATTAAACTGAGATTTCTTTGTTTTGTGACTCATGTCAATGAGGATCACTATCATTTTCCTTGGTTCTTTACATAACAGGTGAAGCACATGTGAACTAATGTGATAGAAATTCTTAGATATTTTCCTTTTCAACTCTCAGTCTCCAATTTAAGATGTGATACATTCTCATCACTATTATTTTGTTAGTTGCTTGATTTGATTAAAAAGTTGATTTTGCTGCTTCTCCTTGCAATCTAGAGTGCCAAAACAAAATCTTCTATGATTATTTGGATATGCTTCATTGGAAATTGTCCTTTGTGCTTCCATTTATATCTGAAAGCTCAATTCTTTGTGGGTTTATTTGTGCATCTTTGTCCAAAGTGAAAAATATTGATTTTGCAAATTACCATTTTCTTAAAGAGATGACATCTTGGACTGCTCAGAGTGGTGTTGATTATTGATGTATTTGAACATTTTCAGGGGAATCTGGTGTGAATATGCCTGAAATGATTGAGAGATTAGCTGAACTAATCACTAGTTCTAAGTTTTATCCAAGGAGGTTCTTGCCAAATTCCTATGTTGATCTGTGAAAACCAATCTTGTATGGACTTCCTTTTTTCGCTGCTTAAGAAGATCTGGTGGTAAATCGTTGCCCAAACTTTGGCTGCTGAGTGTTCCCACCCCAAGCGATTTCACAAATAAACTGTGACCTATTAAGCACCAACATATCTACTTGATACAAATAACATCTTCTTGTTTTGTCAAAACATATAAATGCCGACCATTTTAGCTAACACTGAACTTGGTAAAATGAATGAGTTGAATAGTTGAAAAATGAGATTATTCATTGAATGTGGGAATCCATATTAGGTCTCTTGTAGTAGATCCATGATAGAAAAAGGTGATTGTGATTATTCCGGAAGAAATGGTACAGAAGATACGTTAAAGCTAGGACAGTTATTGTATTAATTCTACCCAATGCTAGATGCAGAGGTGCATAATAAAATCAATATTAACATCATGAGCTGTCCCTTAATAGATCCAGTTGTAGCTGATGATATCATTATTTTGTCCATAGTGCTGGGGTAACTTAAAAAATTCTCTGTTAATACCGAACTACTAGCAAATAATTTTATAGGTCTTGTGTAAAGCCAAAATACTAGGGTTGATCTCTTTTGTGTGTTATGGTATTTAATTCAATTCATGAAAAGACGGTTCTTTCTTAGTATGGTTTCTATGTAAGGAATGTATGATTTAAAATCTTTTTGAGTTAAAACTCAAATGAGGTACTTTTGTTGCAGAACTGCACCGCTATGGTGGAGGGCTGGCAGAATCTGAAGCCAAAACTCCTACTACTCCATCAGACCCCAAGCAGGTAGCAGGTCCTTCGAAACCTCCAGCTGATGCTGCTGTTGGAGCCGTGACTTCTGTTCCTCACTCAGATGGTTACCACAGTGCAGTTCCATCACAAAAGTTGTCGAATGTGATACAAAAGACTGGGCAGAGACCCCATTTGAAATGGAAAGGTCCAGACAAAATCAGTAAAATATATGGTGACTGGATTGATGATCTTTAGTAGGCTGAAAAGGCTTTTCTTGAATTGCAAAAGAAGAGATCTGTTCCTTCTACAAATCAGAACTCCAATCAGAAACACTTCTCTGTATCTGATATCATCTGCTCCTAACCTTCTGTTCCTGTATTCCTTTTGTTAGTATAAAGGGAATGTATCATGTTGTACTGCAAGCAACTTTCTCTGTAGTTCTGGATGTGGTACTTGTTGTAATTTTGATGTTTTCCTTTTAAGTTATGGTAAGAGTGACTTGAGACTGTATAATGTTAGAAGCATTTCTTCTGATTCAAGAATGTCTTTTGCACTTTTCCCACTTACATATGAACTTCTTTTTGTAACGTAAATTAGATATTTTGGTAGTTGCTGAACATGCAAGTTGAGTAATATCCTAATAATCCAGGGACATTTTTGAAATGTTTGAAGTTGCATAAATCATGATGACCCCAAATTTTAGAAAAGTTACACTTGGGTTCGAAATATGTTTTTCTTATTATTTTTTTTGAGGCCAAGAATTTATAATTTTCCAATTACTCCCATGTTAGTTGCAAATAATTTCTCAATGATAATTGTTGTGTTTTTGTCCTCAGTACTCTTTGTAAAGAGTTGTTTTTATCCTAGAAACTTTTTTGCTTTATTTGCTTTCATCATGAAATTCTTTTGGCAGTTTCGAAAATGGTCTTGAAAGTAATTTTTAAAAGCAATGTAATCTTAATACGTTTTTTATTCAAAATATCAGTAATTTTATTAACATGCTTAAAATTAAATATTTATTTTTTAAATAAACATCTTTTTCATTGTAAATTTTAAAAAATAATATTATTTCTATTTTTCTTGGTGTTACTTGAACAATGAAACAGAGAGATTTAAAATTTGAACTTCATAAAAATAAATTATGAAAAAATAAAGGAGTAAAACACATACTTTCTCACAAGACTCGCTCAATTTCTGTAATGCTAACCATAGATAAAAAACTACCTTGTCCACACGTTGAAGTTCCATTATTATTACACCATCGTGCGAACACATGCATGTCTCTCCTTCATTCTCTGCTACTCAAGTAACAATCTCACCAAGTTACGAGGAACATCTTAAAGCACTAAAACAACTTGTTCAATTTTTCTTGATTATTGTTCTACTGATCAATTTTCAATTCTTGTAGTTTTGTTTCATTCTTACAAAGAGTGTCCCCCAGGCCGGACAACTTAACATCCGGCCAAATCAAACAATCACCTTTTTCAATTTCTTTAGGCATGTCGACGTCAAATGTCCAAAATTCATCCCCTGCAACATCATATAGTTCCCCACCAGTTACCATTATCCTAACCGTTATCATTCTTGCCTTTTTCTTTATAGGTTTTTTCTCATTATATTTGTGTAAGTGTCTTATGCAAAATTTAGTATGGACTTGGCATCATCGACATAGTCCTAATGGCACTCAGGTAGGTGCAGCAGGTACCACTAATGTTCCTGGGCTAGACCCTAAGATCATTCAATCTTTTCCTACCTTCATCTATTCTAGTATTAAAGATTATCGAAAAGAAAAATATGGTTTAGAATGTGCTATTTGCTTGGTTGAGTTTGGAAATGATGATGTCCTTCGACTTTTGACCTCATGTTGCCATGTCTTTCATCAAGAGTGCATCGATTTATGGCTCGAATCACACAATACATGTCCCGTGTGTCGAAGAGGTCTTGACTCAGCCTTTGAGGCTTCTCCGGAGAAGTCTCCTACGAATTATAATAATAATAATAGTAATAATTTGATGCATGATAGAAATCAAAATTCAGAATTATTAGATGATTCTTTTGTAGTCGTTTCAATCAAAGATGAGGAGAATGAAGATGAAAAAAGTGAAAGAGAACATTCGGGTACTAGTGACAATGAACAAGTTGAAGGTCTAGCAAAATTTTCAAGATCGCATTCAACAGGACATTCAATAGTTAGGAGCAGAGAAGAAGAAGATAGATTTACTTTGAGATTGCCCAAACATGTGAAAGCTAAAATAACCAATGGGCATCATATTCCTACCAGAAGTTGCATCAATTTTGGGGAGTTCAAGAGTGAAACAACCCTAGAAAATAATGCTGGTTTTGGAGAAGCAGCAGGATTATCCAATATTGGTGATATTAATAGATTATAGAAGTCTTTTTTCTATTGCTTTATTTATTTTCTTCTATTTGTTTAACTTTTATCTTTCTTTATTCTGATTTCCTTTTTCTTTCTTTAAATGTTTCTATCATTTAAAATTTTACATCTCACATATGCAACAAGAATAATATAAAAAAATCTCATAATTTTAATAAATTTAAAAAGAAAACACATAATTATTCTTTAGAAATGTAAAAAATTTTTAATCAAAACTTGGGTTTTTAAAAGTTTTAGAAAAATCAAATGTAAAAACCAAAAAGATGATTTTCAAATAGAAGATCATTTATGTTCATAAAATTTTAGATGAAGAAAAAATATTTTTGAAAGAATAAATTTGTAATCATGGGTGCTAATATAAACATAATGAATCTTTTAGTTTTACTCATTTTTCTTTTATGAGGATGAAAATTTTTATTGAAAAATTATCAATCATTTGGAAAAATCACAAAATTCATTAGATACACAGTTTTAGTTGTGTGTGTTAATCCTATATTCAAATATTTTATATCATGAAAAATAAATGTTTGAGAAAGAACCGATGCTTTCACTCCAGAAGCTTGAAGCTCTCATTGGAATCACATATGCTGACTAGGAAGCAGACTTTGCAAACCAAGGAATGGCGGGTCAAATCTATACTTGTAAAAAACTTGAAGGACTAAAACTAAAAAATGTCACATATTAAATTCCCAGTATACCAAAAAATGAAAAGGGCAAAAGGGAGAAAAAGAAGCAGTATTTAAAATGAAAAAATACCAATTGAATCTTGAAGGCGACGGTGAATTTGTACAAACGGGAAACTGTAGTCCATTTGCGTACTCAGTGCAGCAGCCATCCAATGGATTCCTCTGTGAAGTCCTTCAATCCCAACAAGCACCTCAAAGAAGAGTAAATTTCTCTCTCCTAGCAATCTCTGAATATGTGTATCTGTTTATGACACTGGTAGAAAATTTGATCAGGTTTGTTAGCAACCTAACCGGATGTTCCATGCCGGAACTCTTCCTGGTCATCACAACACTCACCGTAAGAAACTCTATTTATTTTTATTTTTTTTATCGGATTATTTTTGTTCGCAATTATTTAATTCTACTCAAAATTTTTGGTCATTTGAGGTTTTTTATTTTCTCCAGTTTTATTTACTTGATTAATCCAAGTGTTTATCTTTTTGCGATTTCAGGTTTTGATTCTTGTAAGACGTGCAATTGGCTTCAAGATCGAATTTGGTAAATTATTTTGCTCTGTGTTGAACTTGTAAAATTGAATCAATCAAGTCATTCTTTTTATTCCCTCATTCATTTTCCGTCAGAATCAGTGCTTGAGGCGTGCTGCCTATGGATTAAATGTAGCACAATGTTTAAACTCTTTGTTTCCTCATCAGGGATTATAGTGTTTGTTCACATAACTGCATATTGGTTAAGCATTACTTCAGGTCCTATGACTATTGCTTTGTTTGTGCATTAGCATTGTATATTTGATATAAATTGAGGACTTGGTAATTCCTTTTTCGATTTTAATGGTGGAAATGTTGTGAGGAAATAAACAATTCATGTTATATTTTGATGGATACATTTGTGGTTGCAAGGACTTGAGACTTTGAAGCTAGGCCTAGATTCAAGTGCTAACCTGAAACTCCCCATAGTTTCAACCGTGTTGTTAAAGAAAAACAATTTTGATGACTTAATGCAAAACTTATGATTGACATAATAATTTGATGGGCTGAATGAGATTTTCAATTAATAATTGGATTATGAATGCATTTGGTTGACAGTAGTGACTACTGTTGTCATTCTAAGTATGTGCTTACTGAATTCTCAAATTTATACAGGTCCCACTGTCAAGGAAGTCTCGATTAAGAAAAATGATGACATGGTTGTTAATAAGAGCTTGAAGGCTTACATAGCTGGCATTACTGTAGATTTTCTCATTATCTCTGTTCCATTCGTTTTATTTCTGACTGTAAGTCCTTTCATCTTTTGCCTGCCTTTCCTCTCCAAGCAAAGAGGCAAATTTGAACTCTTTGATTTTAGTGTCTAATACTAAATATGAATTTTTGTTTGTTGCTTTTGTGTGTTTTTTATTGCATTAGAATCCTGAGATAGTTACGTTAGCAAATAGATATATGTATATATTTTTCTTTTAATACTTAGGGAGAACTTTTCAACAAGATAATTGTATGTGGTTTTACTTACATCAAATTATTGGGATGTTAGCTGTGATCATTGAATGGTCATTCTCAAATTTATAGATTTGATTTTCCTTATTGGAATTGTAACATGTTTTTTGAGTTTATCAGATCACTGTGATTAATTACAGTTTTACAGGAACTGTTCTTGGCAGGTTCTTTCTAAATGGACATACCTAAATGTTACTCTTGTAATCTTGTTGCTGCTTGTCTCTCTTGCTGCTAGAAGGTAAATTCCGATGTCTGGAATGATTTTTTCCTTAATTATATTGATTTGGAAAAAATAAAATAGGGGGTTGGGGGACAAAGAAGTAAATCTATAATGCTGCTATATTATGTGTAAATGTTGTATAGTCTATCTGATGTATGAACTGGAATGTATAAATTCTGCAACACAGATATGGATCTTTTCATCAGGACGATGTTCCTTCTCTAAGGCAAAATGTTTCGTCTTACAGGTTTTCTTTGGTGTGTAACTACATATGATTGTGTTCTTTGTACAATCTTTTTCTCTTAGACATGTTAAGGTTATGTTTTCAAATTCTCGATATTGGCTACAAGGATTGTTTCTGCAGATGCTTCTTACATGCATATGTATTTTAGCTGTTGACTTCAAGATATATCCTAGAAGATATGCTAAAGCAGAGACCTATGGCACTGGCTTGGTAACATCCTTCTACCATTTTATATGTGTCTGATTTCTTTAGCTTCATCTATGAGTTTTTGGGAAACCTTTGGAAATCGTTCCCCTAGCTTTGCCTTTAATGGTAACTTTGAGTTGAATATTTTATGATAAAAATGAGAAGAATCCATTAGAATCCTATAGCTGGGAACTCACCTATTTACTGCTAATTGAAGAACCTGAGTTTCTTTCATGATTCTCTTTTTGTTTTGTTACCTTTCTAAAGCCCTGATGGCCTACACTGTTGAGTTTGGTAAAAGCCATTTATTTCTCAAGTTTCTTACATTTTGTTTGCTGTAATTCAGATGGATCTTGGAGTAGGTTCATTTGTGTTAGCCAATTCACTTGTTTCACGACAAGCACGAGGCATTTCACGAATGTGAGTGATTAGACCGTGTTTTCATCTAACTTATTTAAATTAGAAACCTTGACCTCATATTGCTGATCTTCTTGTTTGTGGATCCACTATTTGGTGGAATTGCTCTATGTTTATGGTATCTGAAAGAAGGCTATTTTTTCATGATATTTAACCATGTTCCTAAATTTCTTACTCTTTTGGAGTGTGGCTGTGAAGGCAAAATTATTGACGTACACTGATATGTTAGTGGATCACTGATGTTATTTATTTGCAATATCATAGCTATACAGTATAGCACAAATTTGTGGTGGATATTACGTTTACATTCTTTTGGAATCGCATACTAGAAATTTCATTACCCAAAAAAATCACAATTTTTTGTTGTGTTGTTGTACAAAAAGTATATTTTCCTTATCAAATATTTTCTCCATCTGCTTGGTTAGATCCTATTCTTTCTTATAGTGACGCCAATATCATAGTAACCGCTTTTGAGTTGATATCCTGAGCTGGAGCTGTTTGGTAAATATCAGTATGGCTCCATGGTGGAAGGAACTCTGGCAGTAGAACTTAACTGCAGAATCAACAGGGAGGGGAAAGAGATAGTGGAAAATTTCTTTACTTAGTATGGCTCATTAGCTGATCTGTCCTTGTTTCCTCCTACCTGTAACTACTTCGTGTGCTAAGAGGCATGACTTTCTTGTATTAGAAATTTATTAATTTTCTGAATTTTCATTCAGATCTGTCCTCTCATAATTTCTTTTCCAGTAATACAAATCATGTGTAGGGCAACTGTTTAGAACACTTTACTTTTATGGTTGGATTCCCACCTAATTGAATGTGGAAGTCTTGACCCAATTTTTGTTTCATGTTTGGCTTCAGGCTGGGAAGAAAAATTGAAGTCCGGGCTTAAAGAGAAAGCAATAAGCCATCTGTAGTTTGTATTTTTGTTTGATGTTGAAATATTGTGGATGTGTTTTCTTGCAACCACTTTGAAAATTGCTGATGCAGGCCACTTACTTTTTCATATATAATTCCAGGATGGGTTTTTCAGATAGTTGCCTCCCATTGCCATATGTTGGATTCTCATTTCTGTTTACTTGGACTATTTATGTTGGATTATTTTTTGGGTAGTTTTCTGCTTTTGCCAATCACAAATCAATATTCTGACTAGTCGTTCTCTGTCAGGTCACTGAGAAATGCAGTTCGCTCATCTAGTCCTCTCATTCTTCTGGGCTTTGCTCGACTGGTATCTACCTCTGGTGTAAATTATCAGGTTGAAAAATTTATCTTTTACCTTTGTCCTCTTCTGGTCTTTTCTAAATTACATAATTCATGCATATACCTCATTGCACTAGTGCATTGAGTGCAGATGCGGTGCATAGAGCAAATTTAATTTTATTAGTTAGCGGATAAAGTTTTTCTAATTTACACACTATGTTTTACTAATTCGGCAACTTACATTTTATAAATCTTGACTTAGTGTTTTCTAGTTTGCGCATTAGATATTAATGGGGCTCTCAATTGCGTAATAGTGTTTCTTAATTCTCTTAAAATATAAAATAAAAAAAGGTAAAAAGAAAAAATCTTTTACAAAAGTACTGGACAAATATACATATTTCAACTGTTTTACAAACACCCTGAAGCATACAGAAAGGCTATAGTTCAAAAACTTGCTCAAAAATGTTTTTATTCTCTTCTCTCTTAAGCATTCACAAGTTCATGACTACAAGGTTAAAATTTTAAGGTTAGTTTTTTTTTTTTTTATCTTCATCATTTAGTTCTTTTTCTTTCTCTCATTTGTGTTTTTTAGTATGTTAAATTTCAATGCACTCAAGCACTTGGATACACTCTTGCTCACTTTATATCACCAGGTCTGGTATACTTATTGCATTAACCTTTTTTTTTTTTTTGAGGAGGTGGGGGGGTTCTCATTTCTTCCCCTTTTTTTTTTAGAGGTTTTTGAGTAGGGAGGGGGAAAATGTATGTTGTTCAAAACTGGGAAGGTCAGTGATATTGGCTTGTGCTACAATCGTTTTTATAATGAACGGTGCAATCATGTAGCATAGCCATGTTTATTTTATCTTTGGCATTTGGAGTTAATAATTTCCATTGAAAGGTGGATGAGTTGGACTGTATTGTTGCCCTCATAGGTTCATGTGGGTGAATATGGAGTTCACTGGAATTTCTTTTTCACACTTGCTGCTGTGGCTATCCTGACATCATTAGTTAATTTGCCTCCTAAGTATTGTGGGATTTTAGGAAGCTTAATTTTAGGAGGTAAATTTTTCTCCCTCTCTGTTTTCTATGTTTTTACATATTACTTGAGCTAAGATCAATTGCTAGTATTTGAAGTATTTTGCTGTTACAGGGTACCAATACTTTTTGCTACAAGGGCTGAATGAGTATTTGCTTTCTGATGAAAGGGGAACAGACCTTATTAGCCAAAATAAGGAAGGAATATATAGCATTTTTGGTGAGCCTAATGTAAAGTTTTATTCTTAAAGAGTTTTTTCCCCCTGTGCAATTTTTTACTTTTCATTTTGTCTGTTTTCCTGCAAGCCAGGGGTTTTATGAATACTTCTTTGTTCATTTGTGCAAGTAGATTACACAATAACCCAGCAATGAAACAGTGGTTTGACCAGGAACCATTGTGCAGTTTGATAGAAAGACGAGGATATTATCTTTATAGATGAGAATTAGGTCACACCTTTTTGGATATCGTGTTATTTAAGTTCTGTATTTTCATGTGCATTTTCGTTTGGGTGGGGACTTGGGTAACCTTCTTTGCCTTTCAGTTGTTACCGAGGGCAATTTTTTTTTCCTCTTTTAAGTTCTGTTTTCCTGAAGGGACAATATCAAATCACTTCACCAATTTAACTAGTTTGAGATTTCGTTTTTGATATATAGTCTAGCTGAAAATCAGCTAATAGAATGTAGGATGATGGAATATAGAGAGATGTGTGTATATATAATGACCAGAAACATTTTTGAGAAAGACTTGAATGTTGGCAGCATATTGCAGAAATATGAGTTAAGAATCTCTAAAGGACATAATTCACTAACACAATTCTTAGCCAATACAATAACATAATAATTGAACCTAAACAAAAGCACATCCAGAAAGATCTGAACCCTGAGCTTTCCTTCTCAGTGTGTAACTTGGTCAACTTTGTAAGATGACTTATTTTGAAGTAACTCATGTTTCTTAATTGTGTTTCTGGAGTCTTGAAATAGCATCTTTGCATTATTGAACCCCTAGAGAAAGCCTAGATGGGAAAGCTCTCAACATTTTGGTTTTCCTCTTTCCATTTGATCTTCTTGTTTAGTGTTTAGTCTTCATTTTGAAGGACTGAACAGTGTTAACATTCATCTTTTGGTTTGTGCTATCCGGAATGCTTACTGTTTACACAATCTCAATTTTGCATACTTTTAGTGTAGATGCCTATGAATCTTGGTATTCTGGGGAAATTGTGTTATTTCTATTTTTCTTCCCCCCATTAACAGAGTCTTTAATGATTTCTAACACTTTATTTGTACTACATAGTTTATAATTTGGATCTCTGTTGAGAAGAAATTATTTCTACAAATTGTAGCACTTGTCATTTGAAATGCTGTTCAGTCATCCTCTATTTCAACTGTTTAGATAAACCTATCTGTGAGACTTTAATAACAACGTATCCATATTACTTTTGCAAAACTCATATTAGTAAGAGTATCATACTTGACATTCATGTTTGCGCTTCCCATAGTCACTGAACCTTGATTTTAGGTTTTGAAGGCTACAAATTGAGTTTTTTGTTGGTTGACTTGGTACAGTTGTGAAACATTATCTAGTTATGATTGCAAGGATCTTTTTAATATGTTATATCTTAAGATCTCTTCAGTGTTCCATTAAGAAACCATACTAAATGTGGCTTGATGAAACAACCAAAAAGTTCAGTGTGAATGTGTATACGAACTCTAGTTCGCTTGGAATTCTCTACAATTGCTACAGGTGATATACTTAGCAACCTGATTATGCAAAGAAATGCAATTCATAACTAACTGAGATAAACAACAATTTTTTTTCTGTTGATATCTTATAATGGATGTCTCTAAAGATTAATAATCATAGGGGATATTTTGTTCATTCTTCACTCAAACTGAAGCAGAAACACTTCATTATATTTGGTTGCCGTATCATATTGTTAAATTTAATTTATTGTTTTTCTCAGGATACTGGGGTATGTATCTTGTTGGGGTACAATTAGGTGACTATCTTTTGTTTGGAAACCACATGGGTAATTTGTCAACAGCAAATAAGAGGGCGAAGATTAGAGTTTGGATTCTCTGTCTTCTCTTCTGGTATGCTATTACCCCTTAAGCTTATTGCCTGAACAAATTTCTAATATTTGAAATGATACTTTTCACTCATGACAAACATCATGGTTTGTCAAATTGCAGGTCCCTGACATTTTTACTCGATCAGTTTGTGGAGAGAGTCTCTCGCAGAATGGTGGGACCCTCAAAATCACATATTGAAATGCTTCTATGGCATAAGCATGTTGTTTCCTATAGGAAGGAAAATGCATGATTTTAATTTTCTGAGTTTGAATTTTCTTTTGCAGTGCAATGTGGCATATGTTACTTTAGTATTGGCTGTAAATCTACAGGTAAATCTCAATTTTCCATAGCCTTCTCGTAAATACCTGGTTTTAAAATTTGTTTTTTATTTTGTTCGAGTAGAATCTTTTCTTTGGCTCAAGTGTGGCTTTGTGTTCTCAATACCACAGAGTTGGCGTACCAGACCTCCTTTACTTTCCCACAAAAGAAAAAAGAAATTGTGGTGCATATTAAGTTTGTTGATGGTTCTTAGGGAAGCTCTAAAGTACCTCTCTCTGCTTTCAACTGAAGCAGAGATAAAGATTGTTCATTGAATAGATGGAATAGGCCAAGGAGCGTAAATGTTATTAAATTGTGGGGTTTGTCCAAGTGTGAAGATTAAATCTCAAGTCGATGTTGATGGGTTCCTTCTTGTTTTAACCATCTGAAAAGAAATGTGAATAATCCGGTTGACAATGTCAAATAAGATAATTAGTGTCAATCTTTGCCTTGAATGGCTTATTGATTGAGCTCAATAAGACCAGCCATTAGATGAGGTGAGGCTTTGTCTTTTCAATATTAATCTCCAAAGGAACTGCTGATGCATCAGCCTCTAGTATGACTGTGTGAGCTCTATATTCTCAACTGGACCACGAAAGGGAAGATCTGGAGTGTCGTTTGATTTTAACCAAGTGACCTTGTTGCTAATCGTGTATCTCACAGTTGTGCAGGGTGTTTTATTTCATTCTTTTTGTTTGGGGGTGGTGAGGAGAGTTGGTTGGGAAGGAGGTTTCTGGATGCAGATGTACAGTTTTTGCCCACATGAAAAATGACTTTATTTCCATATTGCTGCTTTTTGCCTTTTGCTTTTTTGTCTGGTTTTCTTTAGATGGATCAACTATTCACTCTTCAGCACCTTTTTTCTCTTCTTTTTTTGGCTTAATTAGAAGTTAAACAATTTATCTAACTGTGTTTTGTTGCTTTTGAACACATACCTACATACAAGTGGCATCTAGTATCGTTCATTATTTGTTGCGTGCACCTCTACCAATTGAAATAAGTTATTCTTCTTAACAAATTTGCAGGTTCTGGCTATGGCAGTGCTCTCTGATTTTATACCGGGAAGCAAACTTTCCTTGTTGGAAGAAGCATTCAATCAGAATCTATTGGGATCTTTTCTTCTGGTAGGAAATGTTTATTCAATTTCGTTCTTTCCAGCCTATCCCTCCATCCTTCATATAAGATAAAATCAATGACAATTTTCTTTATTCATGCAGAATCAATGACAATTTTCTTTATTCATGCAGGCTAATGTGTTAACGGGGTTGGTAAACTTGTCAATTGATACCCTGTTTGTACCTTCAGGTTCTGCCTTGGCAATATTACTTGTCTATGCATTCACCTTGTGTGCTTCTGCTGGATCTTTATACTTCTGTGGCATTAATTTGAAATTTTGGTAACTGGACATTGTTCTGTTGTAATTAAAGTGTTTGATCTAATTTGTAGTCTCCAAACCCAGCTATTCCTTTCCAGTAAATTATTTGGATTGTAGTTCATTTATGTCGTCCTTAAAGCAGCGACATAAATCTGTTTTAGAGAGGACCGAACAGTTTGCATTTATTAGCTTTGCTGCAATAGAATTTCAAACCCCTGTAGACTTTCTGTTACATTTAAATTGAATTGGATATTGGAGACAAGTTAATTGAATACGTCTTCCAAGCGGCCTGGTTTTTTACTTGAGCAATATGGTATCAGACTACATATATATTCACATGCATTTGCCTGTTGAATTGCCTTGAACTAAGGATTTGCCTCTAAAAGAGTACAACTAAATACGGGCGGTGCACCACGAAACGTTTTCCCTGCAAAATTTGTGCTCGGTGGAAGGTGAGATTTCCTTTTTATCCGTACCCAAAATGGCCACAAAGTTGAGAAGGTGCTAAAGTCAATTGGTGGATTGTATTATTAGGCCATGAAGGGGGGCGAGTATTGTAATTAAAAGTGTGTGAACTGAGGATAATTGCCAATATATGTACTGTCCGAGGGGATGGTTCTTGTCACATGGATTCCCCTGCAGAGTCTCTGACAGGTTGGACCGTGGTCCAAGGACCTTTCTCCTTCGCACCAGTCCCCTTCTCCAGATAAGGCTACAGTTCCCAGTGTTTCTACTTTGTTGCTTTTTCCACGGAGTGAAAATTTGTTTTTCTGCAGTAAAAATATTTGCTTTTCCCAGTCCAACAGGAATGTTAGGCTTGTCTAATTGGAAACTTTGGTTTACAGGGGCTCAACTTTGGTTTATAGTTCATATTATACCCTTAGCAGCTAAACACAGTTTTTTTTTTTTTTAATAATAAGGAATATATAGTAAAATTTGAACACAGGAATATGCATCATGACATATGTATGTGCTAAAACCCGATCGCTCACTTCAACTTTAATTAATCATTAAAAATATGAAGAAAAAGTATTACTTGCCGTGAACAGATTATGGAAATGGTTTTTACAACTCAACTTAGAAAGGAGCTTGTGGGGTTTTAAACTTGGGATCTCTAGTCTCTGTGTTCATATCTCCATTTATTGGCTTGCTCCTGAAAGGAGAGAAAACAACCAGTTAGTATCTTATTGGCAATATGGAGGAAGAGCCATCTTTCTAAGGATTCAACTTACTTGGTTAAATATACACTGTTTCTTTCAAAATATCAGTTTACTAACCACTTTGTTACGTAAATTAAAAATATTTGAATATATTAAAATATCTCTTATCTCTTTTTGTGTGCAGATGATTGCAATTCTCTTTCCTTGTGACAAATGAAAGAGAGTATTATGAATGGTAAAAATATCATAATTATTCATGTAATCATTTAAGCATATTTTAAGAAAAATAAAATGATGGCAAAAAAAATTGAGAGGTATTAATTTTTTGATGGAGAAAGGAGTGCAGGAGGGTTAAAAGGAAAAGGGGTTGGGAGAAAACAGAAGGTATATTTGTCTAATCTTAAGATGTTACTTAAGAGGGCAGGGGTTTGACGATTTAACCTCTTCCTCCCATTTTTGGGAGGGTTCCTGAGTTAGAATAGAGGAGGTGGTGGTGGTTGGAGGGTTTTTTTCTGGTGGAGGTCTTGTGGTGAGCTTTGGGTTAGGTTCACCACTCCTTTTGGAGGTAAGGCAATGTTGTTCTTTTGTCCCCTTTCTGCCTAAAGGGGATTAAAGGTTCCTTTTCCACATTCTAAAATTTCTTTCCTTTTTTTCCTCCCCACTAGATGTAGAAGAATTAAATTAATTTGTGTATGGAAGTTTTTTCCCCTCTCTCTCTCTCTCTCTCTCTTTCCTCTTTTTAAAGAAACATTTCACGAAGTTATACCAAAATTCATATTTTGAATGCAACATGTATAATAAAATTAATTCTGTTTTTTTTTAAAAAAAAAATTTATATATGTATAAAAAAAACTTTTTCCTCACTCTAAAATTAAATATTTACATTTATTTTTTAAGTTATCCGGAACTGAATATCTTATTTTCAAAATATATTAAAATTTTTTTAAAAAATTACTATGATTAAACGTGAAATGAACTAACTCAATTAATTTTGTTACCTGAATGTGATGAAGCAAATGCTAACAATTTTGATTAAGTCCACTTTCTCTCTCAATGTTCCAAAACGGAACAGATGAAAAAGGTAAATGTTTTGGTTCACACTTCGATACAATTTGAAAGGTACGTATGAGCAGTCTAAATCTCCTGTTAAAACAATAATCATCCTCAATTCTGCCGAAGACGATGATAATCTTAACCCTTCATAGTTTCGAGAATCATATAATTTCTTGTCCTCGTAATGCCGCAGTGCCACTGGGTTAATAGTAGTAGTAGACTAGATGTAACAGTAGGGGTGTGTACTGAGGGGTTCTGTCTGCCCGTGAAAATCAGTGAATTGGCAATTTCCATTGTCCAAAATCAAATTGAAATGAACAAGATAATATGTTTCAATAATTTAGAGGCTTAGTCCTCGGTCAGTCTACATGTGCAACAAAAATGCACTGAAATGTTCTTCACACCTTACCTTTATATATACTCTCTCTCGGTTACCGAATATAAATAATTTTAACTAAATACTTCTTAGTTAATTAATTTTTTCAATGTGTTTTTTTTATATTATTTCTTTAATGACATATTTATGAAATTGATGTTCAAATTTTTTAAAGGATGATTAGAGGACGTTTTAGATTAAAAAAAAAATAAAAAACCTTAATTTTTACAAAACGATAATTGATGACTTATATTTAGTGACGGAGTTAGTATATATTTATATCGATATATGCAATAGAGAACAAAGTAATTCACCATACATAGCATTTTCAATATGATTCTTTTCTTGTTTTTGTTCAATCAAGGATGCAAGATTGTCTTGTGTTTCATATGTATTCAAATAGAATTGATCATATATTGATATTCACTCCTCGAGTGAGTTCTGTAGTTCTTCGTAGCATTCCTCAGGTATATATATATATATCAACCCCTCTGAAACTTTAAAAAAAGAATGGAAAAATCTTTTTCAAATCCACCATCATATATAGCTAGGAATTTTTACATATTGGTGCAGAGCAGAATCTTTGCAGAAATGATACTGAACTGAAATCAAACAAGCTCATTTTCCTTATTAGTTCACTTACTGTTTCCTTCCCTTGGTTGGTTTGGTTTTTTTTTTTTTTTTTTTTTTCTGGGATAGTTTTACTCATAGTTGGTGCTTATTTTCGCTTCTTCCATGCATGAGATCTTAAAGAGAACAAAATTTTGACTATATCCACCATTTTTATCAAGAAAGAATACTTCCAGTTCCAGACGGTACTATCACATGGCTAAGAAACAATGGACTTGCTGTGAAGGTCACACGTCTCACAGAACGGTTGGTGTCCTTAGTGATGAAGAAAGAGATAGAGATAAGAGTGATTGGCATTGCATGGTATCCATTATTTTACCACCACGAAGTTCTTTACATTCTTATATTTTATCCTCTATACTATCAATAAAAATAAGATTTATTTTATCTTTTTAAGGTTTAATTTATAAAAATACATCTACAAAATATAATTAAAAAAACCAAGAGTAAAATTGTCTTTCGACAATGTAGAAGATCCGAAGTCCCAACCCATCAAATTACAACAAAAACAAGGGATGGTGGTCTCTGGGCTTTGAGATATTGTATTACATCTTCTATTCCATCAAATAATATTTATTATTAGTGAAAGACGTAGAAAATGTGATAGAAGATTTGGAATTGAGTCTCTCTTCTAAGTTGTAAGTGATAAGTCCAAATTCCCTCATCTATTCGTTTGTTGACTATGAGTAATCTTCCAAACACATGGAGACACACACACTACTTTTCACACATCCCTTAGCATAAATACTGCATTCAGAATCTGGCTAAGAGCGGTGAGCCAGTCGTTTCTTTCAAACCCCAACTCCAAATTTTCATTTTTCCCTTTTTCTCCTCCTCCTTTGTTAAGCTTTGGAAGGGTAGCTTTTGAACAGCTTGTTCTCTTGTTTTTATGCATATTCCTATTTGGGTCCCTCACGGCCACCCCACCCGAGACTCCCTCAGTTGCAGACACGCTGGCAGTTCGTTTTTACAGCATCTAAAAAAAAAAAAAGAAGAAGAACTCTGAGATGATTTTTGTGGCTGTATAGCATACACTGTATACCACCAAATGATAGGACCACTACTAAACGTATTTGC
This sequence comes from Parsonsia alboflavescens, assembly GCA_028571225.1. Classification (NCBI taxonomy): domain Eukaryota; kingdom Viridiplantae; phylum Streptophyta; class Magnoliopsida; order Gentianales; family Apocynaceae; genus Parsonsia; species Parsonsia alboflavescens. The sequence continues at coordinate 74,911 of JAOXNR010000011.1, read as the reverse complement.
CATATATTAATCTCAAAAACAGGATAAAATATTTTACATTGTAATTAATTTAACCAAACTCATTTTAACAATGCCATAATGGACTCGTGACTTCAACCAATTATATTTTCTAGAATTTATATAATCAGACAAAGAATTAATTTAATTGACGTAATAAAAGGTAAAAATATGAATTTTGGTGAGTACAAATTAAGCTGATGTATTTAGCATCGTATGAAGAAGACTTTCCAGGTATGGGCATCTTCAGGCGGTGGGGACAATGGGGCTTGGTGAGACAGAACACAACCGATTTAGACTGGTTTGTGGTTAAGTTTTGTAAGAGAAGCCCTTTGATTTCTCTGTTTTCTCATTTCTTGCCCCAAATTAATCTTTGAATAATTCATCTGTCACCCCACCACCCTCTAGTTGTTACTTACTACTAGTACCGATTTGCACTGTCGTCACTTGTTAGAATAATTGGGAAGGCAAAAAGGGCAACTTGACTTTGAGTGAAAAGACTATTCTGACCTTGATGTCATTAATGCAATGAGCTTCCTGTCATTCGTAAAATTGATTTGGCAATGATTAGCACAGTCATGAATGTTTGGAATAATTTCGTTGTGCATTTATTACACTTTATGCACATTTAATAAATAGATCAAATCAAACTTTTAAAATATAAATGGTGTCTCAAATTTCCCTCCCTCACTTAACATATGTTTTACATATATTAAGAATATTTAAGAACATATATAAATATATTTATTTATTTGTAAAAAATTATTTATCTTTTATATTTATAATTATTAATAATTTTATTTTTTTTTATAATAAATGTAATAAAATATTAAGTGGAGGGTAAGAAAAATAAATCCTCCATCTAGTTCATAATGTACACCATTCATATCAAAATGATTATCGTTTAAGGAGAGTATTTTTGTTTTAAAATGATTATCATTTACACATTTCAAAGCAATAAATATAAGTGAATTACCCATTTTACCCTTTCTTTGTTAACCTTTTCCAATGACATCTATTACATTTACACACCCAATTTTAAAACCCTCCAATCACATTATCACTAATCTCAACTTTTAATAAGTTTCAAGGAGGGAAAATATTGTTCGAAATAGGTAATGTTGTGATTACCTTAATTTATGTGAAAAAACCTTAAATGACAATCATTTTGAAATAGAGGGAATAAGTCATTTTAGACCTTTTCAGGTATATTAAGGATATAAAAAATAATACATTGATTAAGTCAAAATACCAAAAACATCCTAATTTAAACTATCTAGGAAATTGAAGTAAGAAACAACCGGAAGGATAAGAATGGAAAAGGTGTAATAAATATTCATAAAATTTTGAAAAGCCACCTATATCATGAAACAAATTTAAAAGTTTAAAACGACCTACATTTTGAACCGGAGGGAGTAAGTAAATACTTTTTTCGTAATCAATAGACAATATTTCACATAGATTAAAATCTTTAAAACCATACATGTTACGTCTAAAATATACTCTTTTATCTCTTTTATTTATAACCATAATCGTACTTCTCTGCAAATATAAGAGAATATGAATGGAGGATAAAATTGGAAAAAAAATATAATAAATATACATTAATAATTGTAAAGCAATTTATATTATGAGACAAAAAGATGGAAAGGTGAGAGGAAACATAGTAATGACAAATGAGAGTAATGTTGAAAACAAAGGGTAAAATATCTAAAAATCTAAAAATGACTTATAATTTAACAAAAATCCTTAATTATTTATGAAAAAGGAGACAAAGAATAATAACATCTTAGAACAGGAAGATTTATATAGTGAGGTGGTTCTATTATTAAAAATAGTTTGTGGATGGAAATTATTTTACTTCACTTTTTTTTTATCCGAATTAGAAATTTTATTTAGAGTAGCAAATCATCACAAGTTTTGTATTCAAAATTACTCATACTTATTTACACCCATAAGAAGTAATCATATCATTATTATAGTTTGAGATATGTTATCTTAATAGATGTATACTCAAATTGATAATATATTGACAATTAGCTTCTCTCAGAATCTAATGTCAATCAATTATTCTGATTTTAATGATAATATTTTGGATGGTTTAGGTTCAACATGTTGTTCTTTTGTCTAGGATTTTGAGAATTGGATGAAGATCCTACTTTGGATGATCTCTATGGAATCTTGCTAAAGGAAGAACTCTAGTTTCAATTAGAGACCTATTTTGTGTGCCCACTAAACCACTTAGAGATCTAAAAGCTAATCATCCTTTTCAATTCTCGAAACAAATAAAAAATTAATTTCCATTTTGTTTAAGATTGAATTAGAGTAGTGATGTTGTGGGTACACTTGATGCAGATACTACAAGGAAAATAGTCAGTGAGTTGCGGATATGATCTCGTAACTCATCTGACGCTCTAGTCAGTGATGGATGAGTGAATAATATGGGAAGGTAATGCAGGTAGTGAATGTCGCATATCTGTGGTAGTTGGCTTTTAATTTCTTATATAGAGGAGGGGTTATGCGGGTTAGTCCTTGGGGTTTTGATGTGAGATTGGTGTTGAACAGTATTGGACTGATGAATAGTGCTGGCGTATTATGTTTGATCAAGTCGTCTTTGAGTTTAAGTTTCTCTCTTGTTATTGAGCCTCTTATTTTGTGTATCATTCCTCTTGTCGGTCCATTAGAGACAAGTAGTTTAATATTACTTCCTTCAATTTTGAGGGGAATATTAGAGATATATTATCTTGGATTAATATGAAAAGCTCGTAGCTGCTATTCAATTATGCACTCTAGATGAATCACATCACATGACTTTAATCGGTAAAGGATTCCAAGGAGGTAAACTAATTTAGGCAAAGGACATATTATCTTGATTATTAGATGGTTTGTTATCATTAGAAGCTTATAATTTATATTGACTATTAGCAAATTGGTTATAATCATTTTCTTGTAATAACTTAGCCAAAAAAGTCAAGAAAATATATATAAGTACTCTCTCAGTCACTAAATATGAGTCATCCGTTATCATTCTGTAAAAATTAAAGTAACATTTTTTTTCCTTCTTGAAATACCTTCTAATCACTCTTTCAAAAAGAAATTTGAACACCATTTCAATAAAGCATTAGAGGAGTAATGTAGAAAAAATGCATTCAAATATCTAATTAACTAATAACAATAATTTATAATTAATGATAAGAAAAATAGATAAAATAACTTATATTTGATGATAAAGAAGTATTAAATTACCCAAAATCGTCAATCAATGTCTCTATTCAACATGGCAACTAACAAAGCTTATCTCTTCTATCATTCGACGAGACATGGTCATTGAGTGATTTGACAAGATGAATTTATAAGAGAGTAAAAGAGTAATTGCACTAAAGTGAGAAAACTAAAAAGTGGGAGGAGGTGGTGGTAGTAAAGGTAAAAATGATGTGATTTAAAGTTAAAAGGGCATTACAAAATATAACCCAAAATGGTTGGAGAAATGTGTAAAAAAAGATGTACCGTCCTATAAGACTAGAATGAAGCAAAAGACGGATATGATTATGCACGTGAGAGACGCACTGTTGTGCTTTCCTGTTTCCAAAAGAGAGTGAAAAGGGAAAAAGAGAAGAAGAAGAAAGAAAGAAAGAAAGAAAGAAAGTATTATAGTAGCAGTAGTAGAAGAAGGAGGAGAAGAAGAAGAAGCCGCCCCTCCCTCTCTTTCTCTCTCTATATTTCTTTCTTTTTCTCTTTCTTCACTGTTCAAGAAATTTGTGGTTTTGATTTTTCTTTTGTAAAATGATTGAAGTCTTTTTAAAAGTGTAGAGAGAGAGAGGTCAATAGTATTTCTTTTTAGTATTGGGATACTCGTATGAAGAAGAGTAGTCTCTTCTATGCATACAAAAGCAAGAGTACTGGTCGGACAGCAGCAAAAGAGAAATGGCTTTAGAAGCACTTTCTTCGAATGAACTCTTGAATTTCATCATCTATGACACGATTTCCGCTGCCCAATACAGTTGTAATGACAACACAACTTCAACAACAGAGACTAGCAACTTTTTGTTTGACAATAGCTTGAATTTGAAAAATCCTCTTCCTCCTCCTCCTCCTCATCCTCAACACCAGCAGCAGCAGATTAATAAGCTTTCTGCTACTTTGGATAATTCTTCTTCTTCCATGACACAGCGGTGCCGCTCCGTCGGAAACCCAATTCAAAGACAGCAGAATCTGGCCGTCCAGGGCAGGAAGAAGAGGAGGAGGCGGCAAAGAGTGTGTAAGAACAAGGAGGAAGCCGAGACTCAAAGGATGACTCACATTGCAGTCGAGAGAAATCGGAGAAGACAGATGAATGAGCATCTCGCCGTCTTGCGCTCCCTCATGCCAGAATCTTATGTACAAAGGGTATGTCTCTTGAAAATTCCATTCATTGAAAATTCCATTCATTCATGCACATTCAGAATTCAATTTACTGCGAACCATTTTCCTGTTGTCCTTAATTTTGATTTGATTTGACCCCCACTAATAGCGCAGCTAATGTTTGTTGAAATTTCAGCCCCTGTTTTGAGTCATGCATTTTGTTCTTTTTATATATTTTTTTGTCAATTGACATGTCTTTGTACATCTTTTGATTGATGAGTGGGGATGGATGTGTTTGCAGCAGCAGCATGTAATGGGGTCAAAACCAAAATTCTAAAATCCTTCTCTACAAAAGACAGGTTTTAAATCAGGTGGCCTTCATTCTTGAAGAAGCCAAAAAATTATTTATGCTAATACCAATAATATCGTCACTGTTGGTTCTTTTTTTGTTTGAATTATTTTGTCCATTCATGTATGTACTTTTCTTCTTCTTCAGCTGAGAAGAACCAAACCCATTGAAAAGTGTTTTGCTTTTGAGCATAATGGTTAATTAATTTGTCCAGAAGGGAGAGAACTAGAAACCCCATCAAAACTTCATCATGGTTAATTTCTATTGCAGGGTGACCAGGCCTCCATTGTTGGTGGAGCCATAGAGTTTGTGAAAGAACTGGAGCACCATTTGCAGTACCTTGAAGCCCAAAAGTTCATATTACTTCAACAAGCCAATGGAGCAGCAGCAAATCATGACAATAATAATAATAATAACAGTACTACCAATACTACTACTACTCCTTTTGCTCAGTTTTTCTCATACCCTCAATACACATATTGCTCGGCCTCTTGCTCTTCCTCCGCCCAGCAATTGCCCAACAAGTACACATCATCGAAGAGTAAAGCTGCGGTTGCAGATATCGAAGTAACATTGATAGAAACACATGCAAACGTTCGAATCCTTTCTCAAAGAAGACTCAGACAAGTCTCGAAAATGGTTACTGGGTTTCAGACACTGTACCTCACCATACTTCATCTCAATGTTACCACATTGGACCCGCAGGTCCTCTACTCTGTAAGCGCCAAGGTACGTTTAAAAAAAAAAGGGTCTCAAAAACATATATTTTTTTGTTCATTTATAGACTTCGTGATCTCATATCGCATATCGACATAATATTCTTACAGAAAATGACTAGAGAATGCAAGAACCAACTTTACACATGCTACAACGTACTCTTGGAAAAGCTATGATGGACCATTGCTGTCTATAGATTTTTTTTCTTTTGGGGAAAATATATCTATTTTTTGTGGGTTCTTCTTCTTCCTTTCCTTGTGGGTATTTTGGGTATTATACTAACACACTTCCCTTGTAGAAGATTAACCCATTTGGCATTTATGTTAATTTCTGTGGTGGTGGTGGCATATTGAGGGGCAATCATGGAGTGTTTATTCCAATTCTTTCTGCACTACTTCTGAACACCAAAAACTTCTTGCCGCCTTTTTTTTCCTCTCTTCTTCTTCTTTTTGCTTATAATTGTGGAAATCTTGAAACTTTTTGCAGGTTGAAGAAGGCTGTCTACTGAATTCTGCGGATGACATTGCAGCAGCCGTTCATCACATACTTAGAATTATTGAGGAGGAAGCTACTCTATGTGGTCAAGACTCAAGCCTAGGGCCACTACCCATTACTTGTTGATGATGAGAATTTGTGGTGAATTGAATTGAATGGAATCGAATCATCATCAACAGAATCTGATTCTATTTAGTTAATTAATCGTTAATGTTTCATATTCAATAGTTTTAATTTCTTTCTTTCCCTTTTTTTCTTCTTCTTTTTTTTATCCTCTCTTGGTCTTTTTATGTACTAATAGCTGTAATTTTGCTAAGGTCTCGTGGAAGTACAATAGCATAGGTTTTCTTTTTTTGTCTTCAATTAATTTCAGCAAGTCAACTAAATGGTCTTCTTTGTTTTTTTTTTTTCCCTTTCTTTGGTGTGAAGTTTTACCTCATTAACTTTCCTTTTATGAGCAAAGAAGAAAAAATCATACTGAAAAAAGAAGCGTGCAAAAGTGTTATGATGTTATTTACAGGATCACTATGGAATTTATTTTATTTAAAGAGTCAGTGGAGAGGCCGAAAGAAATACACGAGGATCAGAAAACAAAAGACATTTCGCTTAGACATGTGGAGGAGCACTCAAATGCTACATGAGTTGACCTTTTCTCCCATTTCACCATATAAGTTGTTATCCCTTACGGTAATTTTTTTTTCTAGTTAATAATTATTATTATCTTTATTTTTTAATTTTTTTTTTATCATAAATGAAGGAGTGTAATAATAGAAAAATATTATAATTATATATTAATTTATATTGCAAGATAAATGAAACATGATTAAATAATTTATATTATGAGATGGAAAGAATATTAAATTTATCCCTGCATTATGAGCTCGTATGAGTTGACAATTTAACATGATATCGGGTAATATATAGGTTTCATATTTAACTTTTATTTTCACTCATTATGGTATTATTGGTAAAGTGATGAGCTAATTATTAATATACACATTAAAGATTTTATTTTTTAAAAATTAAATATTTTATTTTAAACTAATTAAAATTTTATACTAAATTATTAAAATATTTAGTTATACTATTTTGTTAACATTTATTTCAAACAAGAGAGGAGAGGAGGGAATTGTGCTCTTTTGGCAAAACATATTGCATTTCAAATAGTTTCACATAATTTTAAGACGGTTAAAATTTAAAATATTTAAAAGAAGATATTAGTAGAACAATGGAAGCGGAAAGAAATAATTTTGTTTCTTGATTCATATTTGGTCATAGTTTATAGGAGTGAAACATAAATTTTGGAATTGTTACCTAGCTCTTCAAGAATGGAGTTACCTTTGCTTCCCTTTTTTTCTCTTCATTGGAAAATAAATGCTAAAAAAAATAAAGAATATTTCTCAATAAAGAAATGAAATTAAATCATATATAAAAGGAATCTTGCATCATTTTCTTGTAATGGCCCTATATTAAAAGTGGTCATGTCTATGCCTGAATCTCTTTAGTAAAATTACGTAACCAGATTAAAGAAAAGACGTTAATCTTATTTTAAAATTTATGACACAAATATAACACTAACAAAAGTTAAATCTTTACTTACAAGAAAACCTTGTATTACCTCTCGATTCATCCTTTGCTAATTACTGTTTATGCCCAGTGTCATTTTCTTTGTCAGTGTTCCTTGATGAGTGTAATTCAATCAAACTCAAATGATCTTGAAAGAAAGAAAATAGACCTTTTGTAACCTTTTTAAGTACTAGATTGAGAATTGACAAATCCATAAGGTTCCTTTTGGATTCCGTCTGACGGAATAAGATGACTTCAATGCTCGAACAGCAATCATTTTTCTTAACAAATTCTGGGTTTGAATCGAAGTGATTGGGATATTGGGACGGGTTTGCTTTTTGCAGAGAATTTTGGAAAAGATTCTATTCTGGAAAATTTTCAATTCTTGTTGGTAGGTTTGGATATTAAGTGTTTTCCACTTCTCTGGAAGTGTATTTAAAACAATTTTATCCTTTGTATTTTAAATATAAATATGCAAACAATTAATAATTAGAAGAGAAATAGAGAGAGTCAATGAAATAGAGTAAATATGATTTTATTTTGATTAATTTGTTAAGTTAATCAAATTATACTTTCCCCTTGTTTTCCTTGAAGAGGGCGGGGGCAATGAAGGAAGTAGTATTTTAATATTATGAAATGTACTTATTACTATTTAATTGAAAGGTTGTGATTTGAATAAGGTATATTGAGTAGTAATTGAATTTGCATGCAATATTGCCATTGTCTAATATTTTTTCATTAATTTTTCTACCATCTTACACAAACTCAGAACTAAACTCGAGTCGAGTTGAATCCAAATCAAATCTGAGTTTTTCTTATGTAATTAGACAAGCCTAACCTTTTGAAATATCTTATGAGCCAAACTCAAATTTAAAAATTGAGGATCTACCAATCTCAAGCCAAACTCGAAGCTTAGGGAAATATTGACAAACTAAAATAAGAGTCCAATCCAAAATAATATAAGAAACCCTTCAATCCATACACAGGTTCTTATCGCTCAAAAAGGAAATTTGTGGTTCATCAAAGAACACCAGATATAGATGCATTTTGCAAGTAGTGGATTTGTCTCCACCTCATAGAGGTAAGGTTCATTTTATTCCCTTCAAATTGTATATTTTTTTTATTCTATTTTAATAAATTGGTAGGGATTGGTCAAAACACATCATCAAATATGGCTTTCCTGAAAGAAAAGCAGCGAAAAGAGATGGATTTTTAGATTATGTAATAACATTTGCTCCCGTGTAAAAAATGGTTAAGCGAACTTAGAATACGCAATTTAAATCTTACAAAGTCAAAATTTGACTTCTCCAAAAAAAAATGAAAGAAAAGAAAAGGAATAATGGAAAGTTTAAATCATTTTATAATTGGAGCCGAAAAGGTATGTTTAAAAAGATGGTTAATCACGTAAATTCATTGTATGGAAAGTTTATATAAATGATTTGAGATTTATTAAGTTTCAATGAGTTAATTATAAAATAATGAGGTCAAGGTATAAAAGACCTAATTAATTATAATGCATTAAGGGGGGGAAATGAATGGAATAACTTTGTACCCTTCTTAATTATAACTAAAATCCATTTTAATTCAATGGTTCTTTTGAATTTTTCCTTAAAATTACATGAATCTTTGCTTTCCATAAATTTTTTTGGCTATGAAAATGCATTTTGTGATTTTTTTTTTTTTTTAAAGTATGTAGAAGTGAGTCACAAAAATTATAATGGTTCATGGTCATTTTTCAAGTTTTAGGTAAAATGTTGTTTATTTTTATTTTAATTTAATGAAATATGATGTACAACAGTTTTTTTTTCCCCTTCGTTGATGAAATTTAAAACCAGGAAGAAAAAAAAAAAGGGTGAAAAAGAAAATCTGATTACATCCACGTATAAATGGTATGAGTAACCATGTTCTTTTGGGGACACCTTAACAGTGGAGTCTTAAGTTTGGAGGCGAAAGATCTTGAATTCAAATCTCATCGACATCTTATTAGTTTAAGTCATGTATACATCTAAAGATAGCGGCCTCGGCTGAAAAAAGGGGAAAAAAAAACCATTGATCAAAAAGTACATCCACACAAAAGGCTTTCAAGAATTATCTTCCCATTACCATGCATATGATAAGCGCACCTTAGACGATTATGAGAAATTAGAAGTTTTTTTTTTTATTGTAATCAAAATTAAATTGAATTTTGAATTTTTTTTTTAACTAAAAACTTATTTCTCTTGACCACTTTCAACTTCGTAAATTCTTAATGAGTATTTTAATTTTACTATCATATTAGCTGTTTAAAATAGGAATTACATGGTATATATTTTTTCATACTTTTTAATCATTATATTTTCTATAATAAAAAAAAAAGGGAAACAAGTGAAAATTGTATCTTTTGTCCACTTTTGAATATGTCACACAAAAAGTGGGCACTCGTATAAGTTTCAGAAATTATGTCCACTTTGTCAAGTTCAATTACATATTTACTCTTCCCATCTCTATCTAACCTAAACCCTTCTTTGATCCTTTTTTATTTTGGAAAAAAAAAAACCTTTCACTTCAATATACTCTCATTGACCTCCACATCTCTTCTCCCTTTCGCGTGTCAAAAAGAATTGATTTTTCAGTTTAAATTTGTTCAAATTCATAATCTTAGGAGTTAATCTATCTCTAAGGAGTGATTTTTTCCAGAGAAAGTAAAAATTTTTGTTTCTCATACATAATTTTGTTTATGATCTTTCCGACCCTTTTCAAAGTAAGTTTTTGCTTGAGATTGTAAAAATAATTGAAAGGTTTGTATTCATGAAGGAAAAATTAATGAATATCTTTAATATTTGTGGTTTGGAATAAATTATTTGTGTTTTGATATGTTCACCAATTTTCACTATTTCATAAGTATATTTTTTGATAAAAATTTGTTCACAAAAACTAAATATGTATATTATTTTGAAAAAAGTTTGTTCATTAAGAAAAATTTTTATTTAATATTTAAGTTTTGGGATACACTACTTGTGCTTTTGATATGTCTACAGATTTTTGCTACTTTTGTGAATATATTTTTTTGAAAAAAGTTAGTTCATAAAAGTTAAATGAGTTGTTTTTTTGTCGAATGAATTTTTATGGATTGTTTAATATTTATAGTCTGTGGTGATTCATGAAATCCATGAATGTTGGTGTTGCCAACTAAGATTACTTGAGTTTAGAAGATATATATGAATTGTTTATAATTTTTTAGGAAGATGTTTATAGACGGTTTATGTTGATTGTATGATTTGTTTATATGTGAAATAAATTTATCTGGGTTGTTTATAATTTTTATATTATGTGATTTTGAAAGATGTATATGGACTATTCATATTCATATTTTCATATTTTAAATCATTATTATATTTTCTAAGACAAAAAATAAATTTGCAATTATATATTCTTTGGTAATATATAAATATTTATAGAACAAATCCAGTCGTGTAAAAATCTTATTCAACTGGCTCTACATTTTTCAGCGGTCCTGATCCTCTTCTTATAGTTCTGTTGCTGCCAGTGTAATTAACAGGCTACATATATAGTTCTCTCGAAAACTGTTTCTGCTTTAAGAGATTACCAAAATGGGCACCCTAAAATCAGAGGATAACCGACAACTTTTCCTAAACGTACTGTTTCTCCAAAACACACCATTTTAAAGTAATTTTGTACAGTTTGCTTAGGCAGTGGGCAGCGCAGAGGAGGGCTAGACATTGTTTGTGACGGCAAAAGAAATCTATCCCATATTAAGTCAATTGGTCCCCCTCTTTAACAATGACCTTACCCATTACATGTGCCATGCATATAATATAAACCCCTTTCTAATTCACTAACCTTAATGCATAAGTTTGATTCTGATGAGTTTTAAATTCATGTTAATTAAGGATCATTACGCTTATCTCCTTATCTTTTGTTAGTTGTTAATTTATTCCAGAGGGAGGGGGTAATTTAGCAATATTTTAGCAGCACAGTTTCCTGTAATTATATTTTTGTTTAATTAAATTAAAAAATAAAATATTTTAGAAGAGACTTAGACATTTAACTCCAATCAATCGGGGACTATTTATGTAAAGTGTAGGGCCTCATTATCCGAGGACTAAAATTGGTATCCTGTCTTATTCTGATTAGGCGGGCTCTGTCTGGAAGTTTCTTCCGTGGCCTAAACAGATGGATTCTTGCAAAATCCATGTAAAGAGACATCAATCTAGAATTTGCGTAGTGTGCCATCATTACGGCAAAGATGAATTATAGCTGCGGTAATAGAGATGTGGTCCATATATATAGTTGCAGAGAGCCTATTACCGCATCGAACTAGCCAGAATATATATATTGAATTTACAAGAATATACAATTACACCACCCCCTTCTTCTGTGCATGCATAAATAAATATTTATAAATATATTCATGCGGTTTATAATCTGTAATATGCTCCTGAAGAGCTCTGTCTTTCGTTTATGTCGTGTTTTTTGTCCTGATTCCTGCAGAACTTTGGAACTATTTTCTTGGTAAAAGGAAGAGTTGGAGAATGAATGACATGCATGCATGAGCCACCGACGTTCTGGACAGATGGCAATAGGTCGATCTTCACATAGATATATACATATATAAGCAATTTTGAGTATGATTAATTAATTTAATACGTATGATTCTACGTAAGTGGCAGTAGTTATAAAAATGCTTTGGTAATTTGTGTAGAAATATGGGAGTAGTATACATTATATAGACTAATTAGTCGTATGGAAGAGTTTAACCAAAAAGCTGCAGGCGGGGTTTCTGTAGGTTTTATGGGACCGATGCAAAATGCTAGTAGTAAGAGTATTGCGTTGTTTCCCAGCTTTCAGATTTGTTCCTTAGCCTGGGATTAATCTCTGTCCTCATTAAGAGTTTGTGTCATTTTATGGAGCCCGATGGCGACATTAGAAGGACCCCTTCCCAAATTGTACTAAGTACCCAACCCCCCTCTTTCTCTCTCTATCCATAGAGAGAGAGTTGTCTGTGGAGATGTGGGGAGTATCCGGATAATGCAACCGAGCATTTCTCTAATCTCCAGCTTCCACCGTTTATTACATGTGGCCAAACTCTTTGCATGTGCTTCACCCGAACACTTGTTTTGGAACTTTCGCGCACAGACAAAACTAGTTTTAATCTTCTCTCTTCTCTTTTCCTCCCTATGCATTTCTTCTTTTGTTTTTTCTTTTTAGTTAATTAGTTAATTTTCACAAGCATATTCCGTAGTTCTTCAAGATTCCTTATACTCATCACTTGATGATCATTTCATAGAGAAAATCAATATTTTTTCGAGAGACATTTGTTACTCTCTCCCGCTGAACTCAATGTTATATTCTTCATTTTGAATTGTCCTAAATTGAATGTTTCATTTACTAATCTAGTTAAACTTTATTAAAAAGGTGACATTGTAAGTTAAAAGTGACTAAGTCAATTTTTTTTTTTTAAATAAGTCAAAATATGATATTCAATTTTAAATGGATAAAGTAAGTATTATTTTATTCAATATAGAACTCAAAATCCCTTTTGAATAATGAATTATTTTCATTCAAATTAATATCTATCGTCACAATCATAACATCAAACAATTAAATATGTATGTGAAAGCCACAAGATCCTTCCTTTGAGTTATTTTGACCGAGCAGAGGCAACTTTGATCAAACGATGAACAGCATGCAGAATGAGCCAGCCGCACTAATAGACCGAACAACAACATTTCATGCACCAGAGGCATAAGGCATAGCAGCAATAGTAGTTCAAGCAGATGGCCACACCTCCCCGAGCAGATCTGGTATAGTCTAATCACTCAAGCGAAGAAGAGCCCACGCAGATCTGGTAGTTACAATCATGTCTAGGCAGCACCAAGAGCAATAGCAGATTGTGGCAGCCAACAGACTCAAGCCCAACGGCCCTTGTGATTTCTAGTTGCGGCGACGATGCTTAGCATCAAGCTGCTCCAGCCAACTGGCTGCTAACGGCTAGTTGTTGAAGTTGAAAGCGACTGGAACTTGCTTCAGACTGTTTAGATCTAGGTAATGGTTGTGCAAACATCCAGATCCAACAGCTGGTGGTCCCATGACGGTAGCAGCTGGGGTATATTGCTGCTAGGTTTGCTCTCGTTGAAGAAGAAGACCAAAACCCTAATTATGGTTTTGGATATTTGCAAGGATGGGCCTCTTATTTTAAAAATATTCCTAATTTTGGGTCTTCTAATTTTTTATACCTCTATATTTTCATGAATGGACCAAATTATCTTTAAAAAGAGGGTTATGTGGCATTCACATGCATATTTAACGACTTTGTATTAAGATTTTGACGGTGGATACTATTTTTGTTGCTCGTAAATTCTTTGGGTACCAAATTGGTAAAAAAAAAAACATTGTTTAAAAAATAAAGAATTATTGTACAATTCATCCTCAAACTTTACTCTTTTGGAAGCTTTGATACTTAAATTTTTTTTTTTTTACCTTTATCATCCCTAAATAATTTACGGTTGAATATTTTAATCTTATTTAATTGGATTTTTAAAAAAAATCACTAGATTTTGAAATTAACTTTAAGGATGATAAAGGTAAAAAAAAAAAAAACTCTAAGAATGATAAAGGCCAAAAAAAATTTAAGAACTAAAACTTCTAAAAGGATAAAATTTAATGAGTGAACTGTATAATAACTCAAAAATAAACAATGAGTTAATCTTCAAGTAAAAAACTAATCATTTTTCCTTAATATTAAATACTGGTGAAGATATAAGTAAATAGGGTGGGATCCATATAGAATCCGAAATGGGTCAACAAAAATCCTTTTTGGGTACTTAGGAGGAGACCCAAACCCCAGGGGAGGCCATCCCTTTGGTATTTGGTAATGTTGTCTGCCCTATACCTGAGGAAAGGCAACAGTCCGCACTCACTGACCAGATGCCCCAAAGTAATACTCCTATTGTACTACTAAAGGAGAGAAGGAAAGAACCTCTCGAAGAATGAACCCATTCCAACTGTTCATATTATTTTATTGGAGTTACAAAAATTTGTCTGTATCAAATTGATCGGTCTCGTCAATCCAAAATTGTAAATAGGAGAGGAATGAAAAGTCAAATTGATCTTGACCTCTAATTTTATGTCTCAACTATAGTGGACCAACAGCACATATATCTTACGTAAACTCAGATGCATTATTATTTATAATTATAGCACATATATATATATATAAACACGGATTTGCTTGTATCTTAATGTGCGCTCCAACCGTTAGCGTAACGGAATTGTTGCTCCAGCGCTCATGCAGCCAAATAAGCGGAGCAACAATTTCGTTACGCTAACGGTTGGAGCGCACATTAAGGCACAAGTAAATCCGTGTTTATATATATATATATATATATATAAAGATGAAAATGTTAATGTGGTAATATTGTGTATGTTAATAAATGTAACAATTAGTCAATTAATAGTCCATGTTAATGATCAACTATCTCATTTTTTTTAAAACAATTAATTAAAATTTAATCAAGTACTCTTACTATTTAGTTTATCCTTTTATGGTTTAGTAATAGTTGTACTTGTTAGTGTGCACAGAATTGCACACACTAACATTCCTCTATATATAAATACTCCCTCCATTGTTAAATATAAGTCATTAACCATCATTTTACAAAATTAAGATAACTAAGTTTTTTTCTAAGACTTAATCTAATCACCCTTTCAAAAATTTAAACACTATTTCATGAGTATCTCATTAAAAGGGTAATATAGAAAAAATACCTTCAAAAAGCTAATTAACTAATTACAATGACTTGTAATTAGTGATAAGAAAAGTTAATTAAAATAATTTATATTTAGTGATAAAAGGAGTATATAAAATATTTTCTCCATTTAAAAGTGAATGTTCCATTTTGATTTAATAAAACATTAAGGAATGAATTTGAATTTAATAAAAATTATTAATTTATCCTCCTTATTAATATATTAGTGGTTACACCCTTGAATCAGTGAGTGTAAATCCCTTAAATTAAAAAGATTGTTAATGAGATTTTATATTAAAATCTATATATTTTAAGAAATGAGATTTCAAACAATCTAAAATAGAAATAAAAACATTCAATTATAAACGGATTAAAAACAAATTCATGAAATTATCCTGTCACATGTCGCCGTCTCCTAATTTATAGACTACTTATTTTTTGCAGAGAGGTTAAAGTATAAAATTATTGGGTAAAATTTAATTTTAAAGTAATTTTGACTAGAATGCCCTTAATTGTTGGGAGAATATGTAAAGGTTATATGAGTAATACAGTGGTTGGCCTTTTTTGAGATTTTAAAAGGGTAAAATAAGAAGAAAAAAAGCATTAAATATTCCTTTTAATTTTGAACAAGACATGTATTTTGGAACAATTTTTTTTCCTTTAAAATAGACCTATAAATTTGCTGAAGGAATAATTGCACTTAAAGGTAAGACTCGACAGATGGAAAGTAAAGTGCAGCCTATCTCGTATCACTTGTAAATCACCTGTAAACCTGATTTGAATATCATTTATAAATAAAAAAAATTAAAAAAAGAAAAAAGAAAGAAAGAAAATGATTCAAAACTTTCAAACTTCCAATTCCAAACACACGTAAACCTTCGCAAAGATTTTGGGAAAAGAGATATTTTTTTTTTTTTTTTTTATTGTTCGTTTTGATTTTCCTAATTTTTTAAATAATAAGGTAACAAAATTTAACCAAATTCGTCGAGTGTAGGGGGAAAAAAAGAAGAAGTTAACTTCGTGTAAACTGAAAATAGTTTGGAGTCTTAATAAGTCAAAAAAGAAAAAAAAGTTGGAGATGAAATTAAAATTTTATTTAAAAACAATTGTTTGATTTTTTTTAAAAAAATCATTTATTCCAGCAACCACAACTTTTGATTAAATTTCCTTAATTGGATCAACCCATAAAATGATATTAACGGATGAAAATAGGTCAGATTGCTTGTGGTTTGGTTTGCATTTGCTCATTTGTGCAGTTATAAGATTAGGTTCAAGCCTTTTTAGGTTTGATTAGTGTAAAAGATTAGGCTGTGAAGCCGGTCAAGCGGCTTAAGCTTGTTTCATTTCTTTTTTATTATTATTTTTAAATTTATAAAATTAGTGTTATAAGATTAAAAAAACATTTAAATATATAACACATGAATTGTATGGCATTTTCCCACTCGTTACAATAACTTTTGATATCGATTTTATATAATTTTTTATTAATATGATTAAAATAAATATATAAAATTTTCAAATTTTTAAAATTGTGTTTTTTTTTAATTACTTGTTAAATCATACTATGATCCAATAATGTATTTGGTTTTCTTCTTTTGAAGGTATTCAAATAAGTAAAAAGAAATCTCATTTAATATTTAATTCTTTATACCTGGTAGTTAGAAACTAAATTTATATTTGATCTAAATTATTGTGAATTGTAGTTTAATTGTTGTCTCTCTTGTTAATGTATATTAATTAAAGTTTAAATGGTCAATTTAGTCCCATAACTTTTTTGTTTTGATCATGTACATTCATATCTCTTTTTTCTTTTTTTCTTTTGAGGTTTCATTTTTTTTTTTTTTTTGACTGCGTAAGTTCATATCTTTTTTAATATTTTAAGGTATTATAACTTTTTACCGATGATCAACTATAATTCCATAACTTTTTATCGATGACCAATTAGATCCTATAACTTTTTACCGATAACCAACTGGATCCAAAAATGTTATTAAGCCATGAAACCTTAAAAGATATTAAAAAATATATATGAACCTACGTAGTCAAAACAAAAAATTTATAGGACCTAATTGGTAATCGGTAAAAAAATTATAGGACCTTAAAAAAAATATGGACCTGCATGACTAAAACAAAAAAATTTATGAGACTTTAAAAGATTAAAAAAAAAAAAAAAAAAAGAGGATACGAACCTACATGATCAAAACAAAAAAGTTATGAGACTAAATCAACCATTTTACCTCAATTAAATTATGCGTTAATTTTATACTCAACTAATCTAGTTAGTTAGATCTCTTGAGGATAAATCTCAATTCTCAACTCGGCAGCTGCTTTCATAAATCAAACCCATAATCTTTCAATTATAAGTTAAACTATACTATTTTAAGCTGCTTATATTATTATTACAATCGGTCAGCGGAGAGAAAATACTCTTACCGTCCGTTCAAACCGAAATTATATATTGAATTGAGCTACATGGCCTAGTTGATTTGGTCCTAGAGCAGCCCATGATTCGCTGCAATTTGTAGTGAATAGCCCATTAATCCTATTACAAGGCTACTAAATCAACTTCCAATTCTATAGCCCATGGCATATTCCTAGATGGCTTTAAATCTTTGGAACAATTTCATAATAGTGTCAATCGGAACAAAAATTTTAAATTTTTATCACTGATTTAAGTTGCACAATTTTTAGTTAAGAAAATTTTTTTGACCATTTTAACCTTGGAATAGAGGATGTACGAAACAACCTATACATAAACTGAAGGTACGGATTGTTGGTTTATAGTTTTTGAAGTCAGACTTTAAATAAAAAATCGAAATTCAATTGTTTCATGAGAAATGTAACATTTTTTGTAGAGTTAATGCTTTTTTATGTATAAAGGTTGGTTCTTTTGTGTAAAGATTGAATCTTTATATGTGGTATGTGTTTTTTGCATCTCCCAACAAATTTTTAGAATGAATTTTCAATTGAGTATTTGTGTAATGGGTTCTTATGCGTTCTTCTTTAAAAGATATGATCTTTTCTTACATTTGTTAAATGTATTAAAGTCCGAGTTATTTCATGGCTTATATGATTTGTTCCAAGATTGTGTAAGGGTTGTGTCTATCATCCTTGATAGTTATAAGTCATATGGATTGTTTCACGTTTTGTACGAATTGTTTCAATAGTATGTACTGATTATGTTTGTCATCTTTAATAATTATATATCATTTGAGTTGTTTTATAGCTTGTATATGTTATTTCAAAAGTGTGTACGAATTGTGTATCTTATCCCCGATAATTATATATCGTCTAGGTTATTCTTCTAAACAACCCGTACTTCAAAAAACAAAGAAATTGAACTAAAAACAATACATAACGACTACAAACAACCCATATAACTTTCCAAGTATATAAATAACTCACAAGCAACTCATACACAACCCTTTTCTCCATAAAAATTCAATATTTGTAAAGAAAAGAGAAAAAAAACATAATTTTTTAAAAAAATATAAAAGAAACATAAATAGAGACCAAAATGAATGATTTTGAGGGCTATGCAATCAAGAAAAATAAAAAAGGTGAAATCTTTCAGAACCCTATTTTGATAATTTATCTCAAAATACAAAAATAGATGTGCTCATTCATTTTTTAAGATGAAAACGAATATTTCCTCCATAAAAGATTCAACCTTTCCAAAGATTCAAGGAGAAAGAACATTTTTCTTTTTATTAACCTTGCAATCGCGTGTCCCATTTTTTCATCTTTTTTCTCGCACAGGAAAATTCCACTGTGCCATTGGAGCTACTACTTGCAGCGGATGGCATCCCAGGAAGGAAGGAGGGAAGGAAGCAGGGGAGCGTGCAAATTATGAAAAAAATAGGAGAGTTTTGTTTTTAACTAAGGTTGTAAGGGTATTGAGGTAAATTTACATCCCAAAATGATTACACTTTGAAATATTAGAAGTGTAGCTATTTTTTTAGTTGATTATCCAAAAGTGAGCAGCCATGCCATTTCCACGAAATCTTTTTTCAGGAAAAATATATAAATATATAAATAAATATATATATATATATTTATAAATATATATATATATATATTTATATACTTTTATTTGGAACTGAAAACTCCAGTTATTGAATTGATTGCGAATCATGAAACCCAAGGATCTGACTTTGTAATTCCTGCTGGATAGAAAGACATTTTCCCTCTTTAATGATTAGTGGATAAGATACTTTAACCAAAATGAAAAAGAAAAAAAAAAACTCAATTTCTTTTAATCAGGGATTGGTCAAGTAATTTAGAAATTCATACACATTCAAACTATTATTATCAATGTTGATTTCAATTTTTTTTTTTTCCTTTTCTAACTAAAACTTTCATTAATGTAAAACAACTAAACATTACACAAATAGGATAAAATCATATGGTAATAGAGAAAACACTACACCCCTAATGGTGGGCAAGATACAGCAAGCCATGTTCATTTCATTTTCTACTATTACTCCTTCTATCCCTAAATATAAGTCATTTTTAACTAACTTTTTTTATCATTAATTATAAATCGTTATTGTTAGTTAATTAACTTTTTTAATACATTTTTCTATATTACCCCTTTAATTATATACTCACAAAAATGTTTTGAAATTTTTGAAAAAGTTATTAGAGGGCATTTTAGGGAAAAAAAAAGGGTTACTATAATTTTTGCAAAACAGCGGCTGATGACTTATATTCAACAAAGTAGAAAGTAGTATTTTGAAGTAATTAGATTATAATCATTTCACGTTTTTTGGAAAAAAAAAAAAGGGATATTTATATATTTATATATAAAAGTTAAAAAGTTAAGAGCTTATATATAATTTTTTTTTTAAAAGCTTAACAAAAATCTAAATTTAGACATTTATGCTTGAGATTTATTTTTTTAAAAAATAATAATAAAATGGTGTACCCATTTACCCTGATTCATACCCGGTACCAACCCATACAATTTGGATCTAGTACTTCTTTCTCTAGATCCAAAATCGTACCTGACCCAGACTCAAAAGCACTATTACAAATGGACTCAGTTTTGATACCAGTTATTTTAGATCCATTTAGGATCCGATCTGGGAATTTTATATATATACATATGTGTGTATATATATATATATGTATATATATACTTAGACATTAGCCAGTAGCCATTAGATCTGTTTTAATTCAAAAGTAGTAGTTTCAATCCTAAATTTTGATAGCTTTATCACAATTACACGCTCGCTTCTCAAATCCATTCTCTCACAACACAAATACTTCTCTATCTCAAAAAACCCTACAAGCCGTTGCTTGTCATCAATGTCACTGCCACTGAGGCTGAAGTCATCTCCATTGCCACTGCTGAAATCATCACCGCCTACTGCCGCTGAAGTCGTCTGCACCAGCTACTGAATTCTTTGCTGCTAAAGTCATTGGCTTCTGCTGCTGGCGCTACTGCTACTGCTAGGCCACTAGCTACTTGGTATTGTTTTCATAAATCAAAGAGTCTTGAGAATTAAGAGGAAGAAGAGAGAACATTCTATGGTCTTGCTGAAGAAATTAGGTGTTTCCTTTCCAAATTTTTGTTTCTGGTTTCCCTTGAGATTTTTGTTTACGTTGATATAAAACTTTGTTGCCTTGCAGAAGAGCTTTAAGTTTTGTTTAAAAGTTTCTTGTTTGGCAAATTCGATTTTTTTTTTCAATATTTTCAATCTGAATATTTTATTATTAATTATACAATTAATAAATATATATTTAATGTGATATAAATTTATTTTATTATATAAGTAATCAGTGAAATTTTAATTTAAAAAATGTTTACTTTAGCCAAGTAACCTTGTAATTTCGTGTTTCATATTTTGAAGCATGAAAAACTTTAGCTATTCAAAAAAGAAATACAGTAAATTATAAGGAATATATGGACTTTTGTCATATAAGAAGATATTTTTAAATTACTAAATGATTCTATTATTCTTTGGTTTTTGAACTAATCTTAACATTTTTTGTAGGATATCATCAAGTACACCTATAGAACCATCACCACCACAAACGTCAAGTTCCAAAGCATCAACATATGCAACTCCAAATCCAGTTATTGAGGAGGGCATTTCAAATGAAGTTGGAGGTGATGATAAGGTTACGAAAGTTTCCAATAAGTTAACTTCTAAGGTATAGGTTGACATGACTAGATTTACTTCTCCTTTTGGAGCAATTATTGCACAATGTAATTGGTGTTGAAAACAACTTTTTAGTTCAAGTTCTTCAAGGACAACTTATTTGAAAAAACATTTGGATAATTGTGTTCATAGGATATACAAGAAATCTAGACAAATGACTCTTCAAGCTAGAAATAATGTATCTACTGGAACAACGGAAGTTCATAAATATAAATTTGATCAAGAAAAGTGTAGTAGGGATTTAGCAAAGGCAATAATTAAGCATAAATATCCTTTTAATATCTATGAACATAAATGATTTGAATGGTTTTGTAATGGTCTGAATCTGAAAGCTTGTTTCTTGAAAAACAATTAGATCAGATGTTCTTACTTTGTATAAAGAAGAGAAAGAAAATTTGCATAACTATTTAGATGATCTCACTTGTAAAGTCACTCTTACTACGAATATTTGGACTTCTGATCATTTCAACATGGCATGTGTATGATTGATTACACATTTTATTGATGACAATTGGATGTTAGGGAAGAAGATTATCGCTTATGGATCTATTCCTTATTCTCATGATGGTGAGAGTTTATTTAGATTTATCAAAGAACTTGTATTGGAATGGAAATTGGATAGGAAATTAATTTCTATGGGTGTGGACAATGCATCTTCAAATGATTCAATGGTTAGGAATTTGAAATCTTGATTGCTTGACAAATCATTGATTCTTTTGAATGGAGATTTGTTTCATATTCATTGTAGTACTTATATTCTAAGTTTAATTGTGCAAGATGGTCTTAGTCAAATTGGTAATTTACTTCGTAAAATTAGAGAATCATGCAAGTACTTGGAAAAAAATCTCCTAATGGATGTCAAAGGTTTCAATGTGCACTACAACAATATAAGTTAAAAAATAAGAAAAAGATTGCATTGGATGTCCTAACAAGATCGAATTCGACCTTTTTAATGCTTGAATCTGCACTGCCACTTAAAGAAGTATTCAATAGACTTGAACAAATTGAAAAGAATTATAAGTTTAATCCAAGTGACGAGGAATGGAAGGTTGCTTCACTGATTTATGGTTGCTTGAGATCATTTTATGAGGCTACAACTCCTTCAAGTGGTACTCATTTTCCTACTGCAAATGTATTCTTTCCTAATGTGTGTAGAATTCAACTTCAATTGAAGGAATGAAAAAATAATGAGCATATTTGCATTAGAAATATGGTTGGTCCTATGAAGAATAAATTTGTTAAATATTGGGAGGAGTGTTGTTTGGTGTTGGGAATTGTTGTAGTTCTTGATCCTCAATTTAAGATTTATTTGGTTCAGCTTTATTATACTGAAATTTGTGGTGACAAAGCTGATTCTTATGTTGAGAAAGTTAGTAGTGCTTTTCGAGATTTGTATTTTGAGTATGGTAGAAGATTGAGGTCTTGAAGTTTTGATAAAAATTATGCATCTGAAAATACAAATGAAGGTAGTGCAAATGAGTTAAATGCTTTTGACAAATGGTATAAGAATTCTCATTCAATTTCACATTGTGTATATCAAGAATCTGAAATTGATCAGTATTTGAAAGAACCCGTGTTTCCAAGGAATGAGACCTTCAACATCTTGGAATGGTAGAAGGCTAATTCTCCAAAATTTCCCACATTTGGAAAGATGGCAAGGGATATTTTAGCTGTTCTATCTACTACTGTTGCTTCTGAATCTGCATTTAGTGTTGGAGGAAGGGTAATTGATGAATCCCATGCCTCACTACTTCTTGATATAGTGGAAGCATTGATAACTAAAAGTGATTAGATCAAATAAAAAAAAAAAGTACGAAAATATTTGATTCATTAATATTTTGAGTTTAAATTTTATTGCCATTGCTTATGATTTGATTTATTTGCGGAGTTAGTTGATGATGATATTGAGGATACTTTATTAGCTAAAATTGTTAAGGTGGATTGAACTCTCATCTTTGATATTGTTGTTGGATATGCCCTAAGAACAGATGATGATTTTATTTAGTTGGTATAACTTTGTATCATGATGCTATTTATATCATTATATAATTTATTTTTATATCTGCGTTTTGTTAAATAAATTATGTAATGTTCTTAGAATAGTTTATTTCTATTCTTAAAACGTCTCTAGTCAAGTGTTATTGAGATTAGGATATCAATCACACGCTGAGACTAGTATGTGTTGGTTGATGACAACCGTCACGGATATGAGATATCAAATAATCAAGTAAAGTATCGTGTACTGGATTCACTGCCATGAAATCACTTCATGAATTGTTATATGAGTGTCATGGGTGATTTCGTTGTGATAATTATATCTCATCTTTTGATTTGAGGTCATCAGAGATTCCTACATGAAAAATTGCATACTTTAATACTGTCAAACGTCACTCTTAACTAAGTGGACAATAAAGGTATGTATTGAGTATGTCCTAATTTGTGCTGTGGAGTGTTGAATGATCAAGATAGGATTTGTCCTGCTTATATAACAAGAGAGTGATGTCTAGTATTCTTGGTTGAGTGAGATTATGAAATGCATGACCATGCTTAAATAAGTAGATATGAGATACTTATCTTATTCGATTTAATTAATCTACTTGGGGCTGAAAATTCAGATATTGAACTTTACGAGTATGACAAGTTTCATGACTTGTGTTCAATTATAACTTCCTGAACAACGAGATTAAGACATGTTATTTTTTATCACGAAAGGTTTTGTCTTGTCATCGACATTCTCGTTAATTGGATAGCAATAATGTATTGCTAGACACCGCTTGTTGTACATGACATTAAATATCGTCAATGTGAAAGGCCAATTTTACAAGGACCTATTGGGTCACACATTTAGAATGTATTGCTTAATGGATAGAATCTCGTTTGGGAACTAAACGTAATTAGCTAAAGTTGTTTAGGCTAATTCATGAATATGAATTAACTAAAGTATAATTAAGATTTAATTATGTAATTGAATTGTATTTTTCTAGATTCGTTGAACCTGGACAAATTTTTCTCAGTCACACTCTGATAGGCCTCTCGTTTTGAATTCAAATCAGAATTCAAAAATAAAGATTGATTTATCCAGAAGACTTCTTATCACAAAGTCTTCTAGGGTTTTTAAAAAAGGGACACCTCTCTTTTTTTGTAGAATTCTTTGTCCCATTACTATGTTCGTGAGACGTACACTGTAAGCAGACGTTCGTGTGATGAAATAAAGGCAGAGGTCTGAGACTTTTGCTGGTGACTGTAAACAGATTCCGATCTTCTATCTAAAAATTGAAAAAGGTAAAGTCTGTACCCTCTCTAAACTCCCTCCGATCGATGCGAAGGAGGTCTGTTTGTGGCCTTCCCTTCAATTGTCATTTAAATCTCTATGCATAGATAAGGTCATTATCATTTGTCATTTAAATCTATAAGCAAAGAAGATTATTTTGCTGTTAAAAAATGCTTTTGACGAATCTTTACATCTTATACTTATAGATATAATCACTTGTTTTTGGTATGGTCAATTTTCTCATCATGAATCGATTGTTTTTTTGGAGATTCAGATATTTATATTTCTAATCAGCTTTATTATTTGTATTTTATTAGTATTATGATCATTCTTTTTATTGTACATAAATATTACCACTAACAAAAATTAATTGGGTATTTTTCAGATATTCATCATCAATAGTTGCGAAGGAGGGATCAAGAAAAATTCTGAATTTTAGTTTTAATGAGAATGTTGACAATAAATTTGGATTGTATTAAGGATAAGATTAATAGTTTTTATATTATTATTATTACTGTGACTTTGAATTTATATTGTCATTGTAGTCTTAACCTTTTGTAATTTTGAATTTTTAGATTGTGTTATTATTATGTTATGATATTATTATTATTGGAGTGTGTTTTAAACAGTTTTTTCAATTTTATTTATATTGTCAATTGATTAGTTTCAACTAAAAATATATATACAGGTTTTTATTTATTTATTTGAATAATTCAGACCGAATATACTTGGCCCCCGAATCAAATCAAAACTATTCTTTTATTATCTGCTGGGTAAATGAATGAATCCGGTTATAAATTCGGGAGCTTGTGTTCCGGGCCATTTACAGCCCTAATTCAAACATCCATTGATTGATTTGGGCTGATTCTATGCAACGCCTGGTTAAAACAATGCTCTTTAGTCACCGACCAACAATGATAGATTCTTGTAACCTCTTCTTTATTTTTCTTGTACCATTTAGTGTTATAATTTAAACTTTTCCCTTTGCTCCCTTCAAGAGATTTTCTTCACAAATTTTGTCTTGCTTTTATTATTATTATTATTTTTATGATAGCAGTTGAATATTTTAGAGATTGAAAAGTCAGATCTAAATGAATTTTAATTGAGATAAGTTTTTTTTTAATGATAAGGCGAAAATTTTCCTGGACGAAAAGGGAAAGAAAAACCTCAAGTCTAACAAGTAAAGAAAAGGAGCAGTATCTATAACACAAATAAATGCCTAAAAATTAGTGAAAAATATCTTTATTCCTCAAAGTGTTCAAGACAGAATCCAAGAAACGGGTATTGAGTGAGTTGGGCAGATCCTTACTTACATTGAGCACTACTACCACCATATCTGGAAACTTATGTTCTCTAAAATCCA
The DNA here is from genome assembly GCA_028571225.1 of Parsonsia alboflavescens. Taxonomy (NCBI): domain Eukaryota; kingdom Viridiplantae; phylum Streptophyta; class Magnoliopsida; order Gentianales; family Apocynaceae; genus Parsonsia; species Parsonsia alboflavescens. Next base: position 48,897 of record JAOXNR010000011.1, on the reverse strand, counting down.
ATACTAAGAAGAAAGGAAAGGTTCATCACTCCGTCTTTTCTACTCCTTCGGACTGGAAACTGTGTGTCTTTTCTTTTCCATTCTATCCATATAATATAACGTACTTCAAAAGCAAAGCATTTCCTTTTCTGGGTATAAGGAGAAACCCTCCCGTCCCATGCCTAGTAATTCTCCAAGTCACGCCCTCTCCTCTTTTGCAACAGAAGATTTGAGAAAAACCCAAAACTCTGTCCAAACTTTTTTATGCAATTATACCAAAAAGAATAGTACAATCTTAAGTAAGAATTGATCATTTGTTCCCCACCTTTTTCAGTACTTGGAAGAACCTGTCTGGTTTGCTTAATCTTGGCTAATGTTAATTCTAAAGTCAAAAATTTTCTGTATTATATGAGTAAGTCGTAGATATATATAAGACGTATAAATGGTTGACTTGATCACGTGAATAATTAATCATTATCTCCATCTGCTTAAATACCAGTATAAAATTATAGTCATATAATTGGAAGCACTGATAACACTTCTTAGAAAAGGAAATGAGCAATGTATCACAATTTTACACATAGGCATCACGCACCTGTCTTGATCTTGATAGTTCCCTAACCATAAAATCCACATACCCTTAAAGCATACTCTTTTCTAGAGACACCACCTTAATGGCAAACACATGCATTAGAGTTCTATCATGAAGATGTTTCATTTCTAAAGATCAAGAAATGGCCAAGGAAATCATATTAGAAAGAGAGAATCCTCAAGCTAAATGATGCCAAGAATGAAATTCAATTAACTCAAGTTCATGAATAAGAAAACTTGTTTTTGAACTCAAATCTTTTTTCACAAAATTTCACAAGGGAAGAATTATGTTCCTTCCTCTTGTACGTTTTGGGAACGAAAATCTCCCACTTGAATATGACCTCTTCATACAAGTAGGACTCATAACACAATGCAATGTCCTACTTCTATCATTAGACCTGCTCATTTCTTCTATGGGCTGTTTTGATGTTCCAACAATATCTTCTGGGAATCGGAATTCTTGGTTCTGTTCATCTTCATCATCATGTATCTGCAATATATCTGCTATTGATAGACGACCTTGACATAAGTAATCCATAGAAACTGTTCTTCTTCTTATCTGTTCACTTTCAAGGTCCCTAATTTCACCACTCGTGCTATGGATCTTTGTGTTCTCCATATCAGGACTCTTTGAAATATTAGTCTCTGATGTTCTTCCTTCCCTAATGCCCATTTCAGGGTCTTCTTCTTCAGTTGAATTTTCTGAATCTGGAAAACTCTGCAGGGGGGATTCATTCGACAGAGGAGGAGGTGGGGGGACTTGTGAAATTGGAGGTAATGGAGAAATGAGGACTATATTGGCTCTACATAAAGGGCAGTTGGAGTGAGATTTAAGCCAAGTATCAATGCACATGACATGAAAAGCATGGCTACATTTTGGTAAAAGCCTTAAACTCTCATCTTCTTGAAATTCGCTGAGACAAACAGAGCAATCGGTTCCCTCTATCACTCCATCTCCTTTCTTGTATTTCAAGACGGTAATTGACTTGATCAGGGACTCATCCAGGCCATTCGAAGGAACATGCCACGGCTCGTGGTTTGTGGGTTCTTGATTCTCTTCTATCTCCATAACCGGATACTGATTTTCCCTTGAAGAATCTCTGTTTCTGCAACACTTGGAAATTATGGCATAGTAACTGACAAGAAGGAAAGCACTTGCCAAAATGCCAATGATCGCGATGATCAGAGGCGAAAAGTTTGGCCCAGGATTATCATCAGGAAACTCAAATGAAGGTGGAGGAGGCCAAATGTAACACCATTGTGGGCAGTATAGGCTGCAAAAGCCTTGAGAACAATCTCTTGTGTTCATATAGGGCACCCATGGTTTTTGATTTCCCAAAGAACCCATATTTGATAACAGGGAGAAGGAGGAGAAGAAAGAAGAGGAAACTAATGAATCTAAAGGGAGTAGTATGGTATAATTTGGAATTGCATGATAAGGATTTAAACAAAGCTTAATTAGCATAAAGAACTGCACTTAGCAAGTAGTCAATAATGGGACAGACTATATCTGGATTCTGGATAGGATAAAACACACAAAAAATTGGACTCAATATTTGAAGATTGTGACCATTGAAGATGGAAAGAGTGATGAGACTAAGGGAGAGAGAGAGATGAATTCAAGAATGCATCTTGAAGATATTAAGGATGAAAGATGAAGGTGGAAAAGAAAAGAAAAGCAGCAAAAGCATATTACATGGAAAGCAGAGCAAAATCAGGAAGACTATAGGATGATGGTACCTTTTTTTTTTTTTTTGGCCTTTCTTTTTCTTTTTGTAACTTGCTTTGTTGGAGATAAATGGCTTGTTGACAAAGGGCCAAAGGGAAGGTCAGGTTGGTTGGGAATTCATCGAAGTAATGAATGCTTTTGTTTATTATACGTAGTATTTTTATTTTTCAAAGACCATTTGCCGTAGCAGGTTAAAGTGAGAAAAATCAGAATATCACAAAATGCATGAGAGTGTTGAGATAGACTCTTCTCCTTTTACGAAGCCTAGCACTAAGAAGATGATGGATTAGTTCCCGATACTTCCCTTCAATGTACTTTGACCTCGTACATATACGATACACTTTTGTCCCTAATTTATAAGTCATTTATAGTCAATTTGTCAATGTTAAAATAAAATTTTTATTTCTTAAAATGTGTCCATTAGAAAAGAACGTTAATAATGAAATAGGAAAAAAAAAGTTTTATGATGAGAAAGAAAAAGGGGATAATATTGAAAATATTAGGTAAAATATCCATTAAAATGGCAACAATAACTTACAATAAGAGATAAAAAAAAAAAAAGTTCAAATGACCTATTATAAAGAACTTGTGGAGTACTAATTAGCCGAATACATTGATTTTACAGATATGAAAATTTTATGGAAAGTAACACTCATGTATGTATATAAGGTAATCTATTTGATTTTAAAACTTTAGTAAAATAAACTATTTTTTAAAAATATATTTTATATATTACATCTTAAAAAGATAGACTAAACTTTAGAGGTGTTGGATCAATTTTTTTTTTTAAATAATAGAAAAAAGTGATCCATTAACTCTGATTATTAAAAACTTAGCATGAACATTTTATAACATTTTAATATATATATATATAATGTTAAAAAATGAACACACAAGAGTTCACATTGTCAACAAAAAGTCACTCATTATAAATAGATATAGGTGCACTAATACACTTCATTTAATTTACAAGAAGTTAAAAATTTAGTATGCAAATAAGTACAGTTTATAGCATTAACAAGAAGGATATAAATTTAGAGTTAGACCCAACTGACCTCGGCTTCAATGACAAGGACCACTACTTGAGATTCTAAGAAGTGAAGTAATAAAGACCATATGGTGCAATTTAAGTTTCAGCCACCAAGCTGGATCGACCAGACATGTACCAGAAAAGTTCTTCCAATTCTGTCTTCTCAGTTGATCACAAAGCCAAAGGAATGGATTCAACAATTCAACCTAATTTGATCATTTAACTTTATATATTTTAACACATATATTACGCTTTAGTCAAACCATTCGCTATTTAATATAATGATATATAAACCATAATTCATGTTATGTTAATATATGAACATTTGAATATTGTATCATATTAAAGAGTGCCTCGGGAGTTAGATTCATTCTCGTAAATAGAACGTGCATTTACTATACTATTGGTTAGAACATTATATACTAGATCATCTATCAAATTGTGTTAAGGTAATTAACTCATTAAATTGAAGGATTTGTGTGTTAGGAAATCATGAAAAATATATGGTAAGGTGTTCATGCTATGGAAAGACATGCAAGAAATCCATTCATCATCCTAGGCAATGGTTAGTTGGAGATGTTGGGACTAAGCAAGTTAAGAGAATCTACCACTAATTTTTAATTAGGTAACATATGCACTCGTTTTGTCTCTCTAAACCCATCTGATCAAGAATATTATTGTTTTCTTGTTGAGTCTATCAGTACTAGGAGTACGAGACTAGGGACAAATCATGATAATTTTTGGGTGAAGATTTGTTTTTGTATATATATAAATAGAGATTTTTTTTTTTTTTTTTTTTTGCAAAAGAAATGAATATATGTAGGCCAAACCATTATAGAAAACAAACGTTGTTAAATGGTTGATTGTCTTATTTTATTTTCCTTTCCTTTGAAGGGCATCATCGTTCAGAAGGTGGGAGAATCCAATAAATAGAGAGTAAACTCCACTTTGAGTGAGAGGGCATATATTCTTTTCTTCAATTCATGATATTGTCTTTTGCCACTTTTAAGGTGTTGAAATTAACATTTTCTTCATAAACAAAAGGGACCAAAGGGGAATCTTGTAACACCAAATCATCTTGATGCTTACTAGGAAAGCACATCCCAAAACAGAAAAAAAAAGGGGCACAAAAATAAGAAGAATAAAGCTTAGATTTCCCATGAAAACTTGAGAATGTCAAGAGTATGTAAAGATCACTTCCCAAGATGAATCTAAGGGAATGACTTTTGTTAAAGCAGTAGTAGTAAAACCTCAACTTGGCTTTGAGTCCTTTGGGGGCCAAAGAACTGAACAGTAGAGATCTTTCTTGACTGTTGAATGCTAAAGTTTTTCTGTTTTTCATGCAAATTATGAGCCTTTGTTTTCTGAGGAACAGAATTGGTAGAACCCACAAGAGCTTCAATTTGTAGTGATACCTGGGAAATTTCACCAATTATTGCTCCTTTTTCTTGCCTGGACAGGACAAAGCTGAATAGAAATATAAAAGTCTATAGATGCTACTGATACTGAATCAGTTTAATGAATGGTTCAAGAGCTTTGGGCCCTGAAAATGAACTCGTTTCCTTCGCTTAAGGAAAGCTGGGGAGAAAGAGGTCCTCTGGCTCCTTCTCTTTAACAATGTTCATGAAATTATTTAAAAACCTTAAGAGGATATTATAAACTTAAAGAGAGCCTTTGGCATATGGGCATACTTACGGTAAATTTTTTGTGAGTCAAGACTCCTCGGCTTTAATTTTGATTAGGCCATCTCATATTGCAGACAAAATATTGACAAGAAAGCCAACCTTTTATGAGCAAAGAAAACTTCACTCAGCGGCATCTATCAAACTCCTGTTATATGTCTTCTAATACAAAATAGTAGCTTGCTAAAGACAAGAAATAAAAGGAATGGTTTGATAGTGTTATCTTCACAGCTAAGTCTACTTGGTCATGGAGGACTTTTTAAACTAATCTCAAGAAATATTCACCTACTAGAAGATAAATTACAATCCATGTCTTTATTTAGAAAAGCTATATGGGTTATCTTTTCTGTGAATAATGAACAAGAAATATGGTATTGTTATAAGGAGTACCAGTGGAAATTCTAGTGTAAAAGTGTGGTTGGAAGTTACACATCTTTTTTATGTGCAGGATAAGAAGAAAATTTCAGCCTTTTCACTACTCTTCAATGTACATTTGATAACTCCAACAGAAACAGGAGACTATGAGGCTTCAGGTTGCTCCGGTATCTTTTCATCCTTTTCTTCTGATGATTCTTGGACATTCTTTTCACTGAATTTCAATTTAACTGGCCTGCTTAACAGCTCCTGCAGTTTAAGATTTTAAAACCTCTCTCAATTACCAGTTGGAAGAATCCTTCATTATATCTTGCCAGGGGGGCAAGAAGATGTACACAAGAAGAACAGAATTTAGTTGCCATTGATAATCATTATGCTACATGTCCTGTTATTTGTGTATAGAAACTATGACCCAGGATGTTGACATTGTTATATGAACAAGAAAGACTGTTGTATATCATAAATTTTCAGGGATATACAAATACAAAAGAATGAACAATGGCATGGGATAAGGAGAGGAAGAAGAAATTTTATAAGTCCATAACTACTCCCTTTAGAGAGATTTTAGAAACATAACAAAAGGTACGGCATTCTGGTTCACGTTATCAGACCTTTCAGATCCAGAGCCACCAGTAAGCAAGCTTCCGCCGAGGATCATCATAAGGCAAGCAGCAATTGATAGATAAAGCAAAGGCACAAGAATGATCAACTAGGTCTACAAGTAAGCTAAAAGTCATGATTGACCCTTTCTGCACTAAGGATTTTTCTTTCGCTTAATCACTAAAAAAGAGTATTGGACTAATTCAAAAAAAGAGAACAAGCACAAAAGTACATGCAAAGAAAAATGTACATGCAAATATGTATTCACAACTGTCAATTCCAATTGGAATATCTAAAAAATACAGACTCTGCTGAGTCAATTGCAAGTTGGTTCAAGTTATTCCTTCTTCTTTTCAGCTTACCACCCAAAGAGAATCCTCATAGGAACAAACATAAGTCACTACAGTATTTTATGTCCTGTGGTTTTTACATCTGGATGTTCCAGAATATAGGTTGTGGAAAGGATTCACACAAACAAATGTGTAAAAGGCTGGTTTTCCAAAATTCCTGTATAAGAGTTCCATCAGAACCAACTATTTTAATGTATTGTCATTGTCACTCATGATACAAGGATAGTTGCAAAGCAGCATATCAGTTGACTAGAAAAATTTTCCATCTTAAGGATGAGATGAAGCAACTATTCCCAACTTTTTACTGTAGTTTCAGGCATACGAGGAAAATTGTCAAGCTATATATATATTTGACAGTTCACAATTTTTTTGAAAACCTCAGCAGTGGATGTGGGATTGTAGCTGCACTAACTACATTATATTTAAACAATTCAGTTTAAGATATTTTATGGACCATGTACTCCTATTTTCTCAGGCAACATCCATTTTCCTACTTCCACCCAAACTCTGGGCCAAATTATGCTGACACATTAATGTTTCTATAATATACCCAAGCCTGAACTTGGACGATAAAAGACTACGATACCAGAACAGAGGAGCTAATTAACATCAGTGACAAGAAAACCTGAAATCAAACTGTCAAGTGAATCAAAGCTGTACAATTTACCTTGCCATCCAATGCAGAAAGTGCTGCCTCTGCTTCCTCTTCTGTGGCAAATGAGACAAAACCATAGCCAGTTGATCTTCCTGAAGGACCATCGAAAACAACCCTAGCCGAAACTGGATTGAAGCCAGAGAAGAAATCTCTGAGATGGTTAGACCTCACTTTCCAAGCAAGATTGGATAAATACAGCTTATGACGAGTATCTCTGCCAGGAGAATCTGCAGGAGGAGCACGTGAAGGTTTCTTAAATCTCTTTGCAAATTCTATTCTGATAATTCGACCAGATAGTTCCTGTACCACGGAAAAAAGAATGAATATGCACATCAAGAGATGTTCAAGATGATCTTTCTTCCATACATGTCAAATTAGTCTTTTCTAAAGAAAGAGATGTATAACATAAGCATGAAAAGGAAATGGGAATTGGCATCTTTGCTTCAACATTCATTGCTTTAGAAAATGCTATCATGTTTGAATGTAAAAAATTTAAGAACTATGTTTCTTTCTAGTGACCTAGGGTTTTACATGACTTAGTATAACAATGGTAAAGATCAGAAAGTAGTGTGATCCAGTCTCAATATCCCTCATTAATAAAAGCATGAACCTCTGTCCAGCCTATTGGAGTGTCCAAGCTCACGTGTGATAAAAAGTAGTGAAGTGTTTGCATGTGTAATTGCACTCTTACATGATAGCTTAAGCCATGAGCACTTGAATTAGGTGGTAATTCAACAAATCATCAAGCAATTGTCATCTTCTGAAGAACCAAATGTCTCCTTAGATTATTAGACAAGCAAGTGAAAAGAATGCAACAGGATTTCTTACTACACTAAACTATAAGCTCTCTTTAGTCCTTTTTACAAAATTTTACAAATCAGAAGAGCTTCAAAGTGACCACCTTGGCCAATTAGATAAAAAGCCTTTTGAGTTGCAAAAGTTTTTATGGAATGAGACATTTTTGAGCCATTGATGCCAAACATGATTTGAAGCCACTCTAAATTTCAACTGGTGCAATGGCATTGTCTCTCTATATTCTGCGTCTTCCTAAGATTGTGCTCATTGGAACCTTCCCTTAGCCTCACAGCAGACTAGTGTTCAAGTGAATGAGAGGTAGAGGAACATGAGAGAGATGGAAAATAATGTAATATTTGCATACGATTGCTCTATAAACAAAAGTGTCCAACAACTAACTGTGCATGTCTCCACCTTTTTCCTGTTTTGAAGAACAAATGAATTATAAAAAGATTTCTGCTAAATCTTGCACAGCTCAGGATTTCCATATTCCAGTTTTGGTTTTGCAAGTCATACTCTCCATTGTTCTGCAGGAATATGTTCTCCCACTCAAATCGACAAGTTCAAGGTCATGTAAGACACATTTTTCAGAAGAAACTGACACAGTAGGCTAGGGACCTCAAATATCCACAACTGCCTCTTTATTGGCTCTTTCACATAAGTTTTCCATAGATTCTAAGAGGAGGTTCCAGATATCAGACATAGACATTTGGCAATCTATGAGGAGCTTATAATCCTAGAAGACGGGGAACACATCATATTTCTCATGAGTTGCAGCAATTAAGTGAAGCAAATTAAGCTGAAGACAGGCTCCTGTCCATAGGATAGCTAGCCTAAAGAGCAAACTAGACACATACTGGTTGCTAATGTTATCTACAACCATGCTTATGTAGTCTATTCTTTAGCATCACTACTCTTTTCCTTACCTGGAAAATAAAAATAAACAATAAGTTGACAATGAACTTTCATTTCAGAACATGATATAATACAAGGAATTGATTCTAGACAGGCTATCAATTTCCTATATTAATTGCAATTTCAGTTCCATATTACCTAGAAAATTCAATTAATATACACACAAACATGAAAATAAGTAAACAAGTATACTCAATGAAAACATTCCATATATCTCATCTGGAGGTGAAGAGAGGATGATTTATATTTCAAAAGTTACCAACAACTTCTTCTCAGGAAAATTGCACCTAACCACTTAGAACTTTTAACAGCGTCTCAATTTCTTGCTATCTGGGAGATAGGTTTTATGAAAGAAAAAAAATTAAAATTAAATATACAACCTTAGCAAGTGTTTTGCTCATAAATTTAAAAAGTCTCAAATGAAACCTTCTCTAAAATCTGAAGAATCATGATATAGACACATTGTTTCCAGCCAAAAGAGTTGACGAATAAGGCTGGATGAGTTGCTTAAACCAGGATGACATGTAAATATAGCAAATTTTCAGCTTACACAAAGATGAAACTGATATTAGCACTCCAAATGAAAAGCTTTCTAAGAATCAAATATAGGCAAACTTACATAAGAATCAAATTTACTGATAACAGCCTGAGCCTCTTCTGCAGAAGCCATTGTCACAAATGCAAACCCTCGGCTTTTCCCATCTTTCTGCTTTATAATCTAACAAATTCAGAAGAGAAAAAAGTAAAGAAACCATAATCAAGTTACGTTCTGAATAAAGAATTGCAAATTAATATAGGGAAAGAAAAGAGTGGGACCTCCACATCATCAACAGTGCCACATTCACCAAAAAGGTTCTTGATATCCGCCACAGAGAAAGACCACGGCAAATTCAGCACAAAAAGCTTTCTCTTTTGATTGGTTTCTTGGGATTTCTCTGTTTTCTCTTCTAATGCAACTTCTCCTACTGCAGAGAATACATGAAAGCTTGGCTTCCTAGTGCGTTCTACATGGAGAAAGGCGAATGAATAACCTGGGGATTTGATGGAAGGATGAAGAGAAGAGATGCACATATGGAGGGTAATGGGGTTTGATGGTCCTGGACATTGTGGGAATTTGGTAGAAGTTAGATGGCAGGAGGAAGAGAAGATTGAGAATGCCGCTTCTCTTGCGGTTGCAGCCATTGCTGAATGTCTCAAGTGAACTGTTGAAGAAGATCAATGTTTCTTGATGGGGATGATATTTCAGGGGCACAGATGTCATTTCCTTATCATACCTCATTAAGATGTAAGAGAAAAAAAAAATCAAGAATAAGAACAAAAATACAATTTTTGAGAGAAAAACAAAAAACTTGCGGATAATCTTTTTCTTTTTTGCTGAAAGGAAATGAAAAGGAAAAAATTATTGTAGGGACGTTGCTGCTGAAAACTTGCAAATTGATCAATCTATTTCCAACTCTTTCCATTAAAAATATTAAAATATATTTCCTTCTTTGTATATCAATATTTCATTTTAAATCATCTGTAACTAAATATTTTATTGACTAAAATATTAAATTTTATTTTTAAAAAAATTGACATGATTAAATTAAAAATAAATTATGTTAAATTCTTTTCTTCAAAGATAGAGTAGACAAGCAAGTTTTTGGAGGCTTAAGCAGTCATTTTGATATGGAAATGATCAAATCACATACCCGCGCCCATCTAACAAGTCTTCTAAAGGCCGACTAGAACGGCTGCTTGGTAGCCCTGACACTCAACCACGGATCAAGTCATTAAGCCCCCCAATGCAATCTAGGCCCATGACCCAACCATAATATCAGATCAGATAAGCCAGGCCCGACAAACATCCCGAAGCATGATGGGATGATGACGACTAGCATACGTCATTTCCATGACCAAAAATAAATAAGTGGTGCCAGCCTAAAAGCCCGGGCCGCAGTGGGGCATCATCGACTTATGTTTCAACAAAGATGACAAAATTTGTCAGGAAGAGAAGTGGTGGAAAAAGGTGGCAGCAGAATTTGTGATGGTCTTCCCTTCCCCCTCCCCTTCCCTCGTTAAATCTAAATCAGTTAAATATAAATTATGAGTTGATATTTTGTAAAAATTAAAATAATTTTTAAAAAAATGTTTTTCTAATCATTTTTTCAAAATTTTGAATATCATTTTGTGAGTATATTACTTGAGAAATTTCAAAATTTACAATAAGATTTTACTAATTTCAACTTTAATTATGGTTTAAACCAATGTTTCCAAAACTAGACCGATCATCGAAATGCAAAAGTTACTAGTTCAAGATTTAATGATTCAATCGGTATTAGCTCGATAATTGAATCGGTTAATTTAATAATTAAAAATATTTATTTTATGGATTGAAATATATCAAAATAATATAATTTATTTTCAAATTAACCATATATATACATAAAATAAATGCAAAAAACATGAGATGATTTAAAATTAGTTTATAACTAATTATAAAAACCTATAAATATAAATTATTTATAAAAATAAACCATCTCATCTTTCATAAAAATCAAATTATAATATTCTACAAATTAAATGATTTAATGGGTAAATAATTGAAACTAGGAGTAGTATATTAAGAATAAAATTAATTAATGTTTTATTAACTTTAAAAAGAAATCTTTTATTTAATAAAAATGATAGAAATAGAGTAAGATTTTAGGCATGGAGAACAGTTAATATTGATCTTGAAATGGGTACATATGTTTGTCTCTAAAATGGAGGGCAAGAGAAGACATGAAGTTCTCACTTGTCACTTGTCAATAGTGATAGAGTTCTGTTTTCTCTTATGGCACTCTCAACTTCGAGAATATTAAATATTACTAATGGCCCTCAACATATAGAGCAATCCAGCTACTTGTGAAGTCAAATGACTTATCCCTCCTACTAATTATTTACTCCTCCATAGCCCCCTGTATAGTCGGTGGTCGCCCAGAACCATCCCAGGATGTCCAATATCTTTTGTGATCTGAACTAATCATGGTTAGACGCTGGCAACCTTCAAGAGAAAAGAACTGCTGCCATTGCCGAGAGAAGAGTGCAGAGCAAAGCTTCATCGTTGTTTGAAGTTTTAAGAGTGTAGAGCAGAACTTTGTCATCAAGAGAAAAGAACTGCTGTTGTTTTCGTTGGTTTGAAGTTTCAACGAGAGAGAAGAAGAGAAAAATTAAGGAAAAAAGAGTGCAAAGCAGAGCTTCGTCATTGTTTGAAGTTTGAAGAGTGCAGAGTAGAGCTTCGTCGTCAAGAGAAAAGAACTACTACCGTCTTCATCGGTTTGAGGTTTCACCAGAAGAGAAGATGTGACACATCAGGGAAAAAGAGAAGTTAGGTAAAAATGTAGAAATTGATATTGTTTATTTATCAATTTACTGTATTGAGTTTTTAATTTTAACAATTTAGTCCCAAAATTTTTTAGAATGGAAATGAACCCGCCCGACACCAAATCGATCGATCCATTAGTTCATCTGATTAGTTCAAAATGGTTTGATGAAATTATGCTAGTTTTTGAAAAAACAGATTTTTATCCTCAAAACGAATCGATCAACTAGCTGGTTCCCAATTTGGCAGGTCAGACCGACCAATCCAGTCCACAAATCATTGGTTTAAACCTCATTATTCGGGAATGGGCTCATTCGATTTCAATTTTAACCTCTCAATACTGACCCTAATCTATAGTAATATTTATTGTCCTTTACAATAATATTAATATTATCTTTTTTCCATGAATAATAAATAATGGTACAAAATTCTTTATTGTATTAAGAATGAATAAAATTTATTCTAGGGTAATGCTCAATGCACAGATAATTTTGTCTCTGTCCATATAGTGTCCAATTACCGAGTTGCCCTTCAGATCAATTTCCCTCCATTTTCAACTCTCAACCGCCCCTCTCTCTCTCCTCCTTTCCCTCCATGTTGCCCATTTAAGTTTCTCATGTTTCCAATTCCAAGTAACTACACAAAAGCTGTTAGTTTTCTTCATCACAAATAATTATGTGGTTACAAAAATCTTGAACGAAATCAACCTAAATTCACATGCCTTTTCTACTTTCCCCTCCTTTTACTTCTCAGAAGGCATTATAATTATTAAAACAGACGTCCACCGTTGAATCCAACCGACCGCCATTCTTGATTCTACAATATATGGTAGATTGAATAACCAAGATATTCATGAAATCCTAAGGCCGTCATTTTTCCCTTGAATTTACTCCCAACCCTTGCACTCTCTCCATCATTCTTTTCCTCCAACTTGCCTCACCTAATTTTCAATAGTTCCAATGCTAACTAATTTCACAATGGCCGTTAGTTTTCGTCTTGGAAAACAATTAGTACCAGAAGATGGACTGAGACTCTTACCCATAAGCACCAGAATTCATCTATTTCTGCTCATTCTTTTACTCCTTTTTTACGAAAGGCATTGACCACATGAAACAAGCATCCAATTTTTTAAAGTCCAATACACCCCTTACTCCCCTACACACCCATGGAATTGAATCATGTGAGGAGCTTCATCTACGAGCATTTTGGATCTTCTGATGATGATAGCATCATCAAGGAAGATCCCCAACCGAAACAAGATGTTGAATCCATTGATGCAATAATCGAGAATATGGAAGGCGATTCAAATATGGCTATTGAAATCTGTCTAACAACCTGGGATAGTAATACAAGTTCTGAAGAGAATGTAGAAACTGGTCCAACAAGACACATGATATTTCTGAGTCTTGATCTCTTGTATGATTTCTATAAAGAACACGCCCAAGTGAAAGGGTTTTGCATGCTGAATAGGGAAGGTGAAATCCACAAATACTCTTTGCTAACATGTGACAAGTATGGGAAGTCACGTGGAATAAAGTGTACCAAAAGGACCGATTGCCTCGCAAGGTGAATGCTGCTCGGAGAGATGATGGTTCATGGATTGTTAATTTGGTAACAAACCAGCATAATCATGAGCTATACCCAGATATGACTAGATTAATGGCCGACCACAAGAATGTGAGTCCTTTGAAGAGACATCTGGAGGCTAATGATAGAGTTAGTCTTAAAATCAGCAAGAACATCAGGCTTATGGAGGTCACACATGGTGAGCCGAAAATTATGGGTGTTCTCCGAAAGATTGCAAAAATTATATTGCCACATCTCGTGCCCTTCAACTTCAGATTGGAGATGTTGAATCTATTCATAGATTCTTTATTGAAAAGCATAACAAGGATCCAGATTTCTTCTATAAAATGAACATAGATAATGCTGGCAGAAGCAAGGATGTCCTGTGGATTCATCCCCAAGGCAAGGCTGCGTATTCTGACTTTTGTGATGTTGTTAGTTTCGATATGACATACCTTGTTAATAGATATAATATGTCGTATGCAATCTTAGTTGGTGTTAATTAGCATGGAAGCTCAATTCTTGTGGGTTGTACTCTTGTCACAAACAAGGACACTTCGACCTTTCGATGGTTATTCTCCCACTGGAAACTTGCCATGGGAGGCTACCCTATAGCAATACTCACAGATCAGTGCAAAAGCATCAAGGGAGCCCTCCGTGAAGAGATGCTTGAGACGATTCATAGGTATTGCATTTACCACATCCTTACTAAGTTGCCTTATAAGCTTGCGGGGGTCAGGAATTATCATGTTGCAAAAAAAAAAAAGTTCAGGTGTTTAGTGTTCAATAGCCTGACAAAACAAGAGTTTGAGACAAAGTGGAGTGGTTTTATTTTGAAATATAATCTGGAAGGCAATGCTTGGCTGGCGAAGTTGTTCTCTGAAAACGATAAGTGAGTGCCCATATACCTTACAAACTATTTCTAGGCTGATATGATGTCTACACAGAGAAGCGCGGGAATGCATACATATTTTGATAGTTATATAAACAGTCGGACCACTCTGTCACTGTTTGTGCAGAATTACGCATTAGCATTGATCGATAAACATGAAAAAGGAGCTTATGTCAAGGCATACAGAAATGGTTTCTCGACCAAGATTCAAGTGGGTGGAACAACTTCAAAGGCATTGCACTCATACAGTATTTAAATGGGTTGAAGCAGAGATGACAAGGTTATATCACTGTGAATTGAGCTTGTCTGATGAAGATGTAGTTCTTGGGGTGGAGAAATTCAATATAGCTAATGGTTCAATCAGAAATGATTTCTATGGAAGTCAATTCATGTACAAGTTTGAATAAAGACCGTTTGGCTAGTATCTTGATTGCGATTGTAAATCCTTTCAGACAAAAGGAATCCTACGTCGACATGTATTTAAGGTGTTGGCACATAAAAAAAGGCTTAACGAAGTCCACCAGAGGTATATATTAAGCTGGTGGAGGAGAGATGTTAGACGGTGACATTTAGGAAGATTTTTCTTAGGTGGTTATCCAAACATGACAGACGAATACAAAAAGTACAGGACATTCTTGAAGGAATTAGAAGATGTGGTGGATATCGGCCTCAACAACAATTTGAAGATAAATCACATCAAAGACAAACTATCAGCTCTGACGGTAAACCTTTTTAAATGGAATGATAGCATGGCTGTAGCTGAAACACAACCAGCAGATGATACACATCTAACAGCTGTTGTAAATCATGTTGGACCAAACATTTTGGATCCAATCGTTACTCAATCTGTGGAAGGCCATGCACCAATCAACTTAAATCTACAATAGAGATGAATACCAGAAGCATAAGGGGCAAGGGAGGAGTGAACAATAGTATTGATCTCAATATAATAGGTACAACATCATTCATTCACTGGATCCTATTGTATCGTTAAATTTATTATAATATGTTGCAGCAACAAAGTACTAGTGTTACATCCCTTGAAGATTTGAACACAACCTCTCATAATGTCCATGGAGTTCTTTTTGTATTATTTTATGGAATAAATACTCCCAGATGATATTGAAATAGTATTAAAAAGTGTGAACAACATTATTTATTTCCAGTATATTATATAAAAAAGTTGACCAAGTTTCGAAATACTTTAAGAAAGGTTCGAAATTTGACCAAGTTCCTGTATATTTTCATCAGTTAATTTCAATTTCTAAGATGTGAAATAGCAACTTCAAGTTTCAAAATATAGTATTCAGTTCGAAATGTACTTCAAGATCCGAAATATCGCCAATTCTTTCGATTTTTGATCGTTTTATTCACCCAAGATCCGAAATTATATTACCAAGATCCAAAATTATATCACAAGGTCCAAAATATAATACACAGACCGAAATAGTTTAAAAACCCCTTTTCTTTTTCACCAAATCAATTTTTGAGACCGTTTGATTTTCCAAGATCCAAAATCTTATCACCAACGACTGAATACAATACAAGGATCGAAGTATTTTAAAAACCTCATTTTTTTCGTTCTTTTAGATTAATCTATTTACTTTTGAATTTTTTGATAACAATTTAAAAATTAAGTTGTGAACCCAAATTTTTACATATTTTCACTCTATATAAATAAATACATTGTAAATTTTTGTAAATCTTATTATTATTTAAATCATACTTGATGCGATTTTTTTTTTCTTTTCCTTCTTTCTTACTGCAATTTATAGAATTAAAATATATCAAAATATATGTTATCTGATTTACAACTAGTACTTTGGAGCATAAGTTATTGCAAAATTATCTTATATACAACTGGTGCTTTCAGATTATATAAATATATATGTATATATATATATATACACACACAAAAAAAGTGATTTTTTTTATGTTTGTTTTGGGGAAAAAAAAGGGAGGGGAGGGGGGGGGGGTCCCAAAAATGAAGACAAATTCAAGTAGATGATAGTGTTGTTTCTTGCCAGAACCATGACATAGCAGGCTGAAAATAACAAAGGTAGAGTTTCTTTCCTTATGAAAGGGTATGCTATAAAGAACATTGATGGACGTCCATACACAAATTACAAAGGTCTAGATGCCAATCCTTTTATAAAACAGGCATGCGATCCCCAAACTTATTTGGCAGTATTCTTAACCTTTCCCCTTTTTGGTGGAGAATCTGCAATTTTTTTAGATATCAGCCTTGTGGACTTCCGACGTCCAACCACAGGATCGACATGACATTTCTTCTTCTTTCCCTTATTTCCATCATTGCATCCATCTTGACCTGTTGCAAAATCAAAATTCTCACTTCCATTGGGTGACGTGGAGTCTACATTTCCATTCTCTGCAACAACCTCTAGCAATGCAGTGTCATCCTTAACATGAGCATCAGTTGCAGATATGCCATCAACAATGGTTTGCTCAGCTTTATTGTCGCCATCTAGATTACTAGCATCAATGACTCCTCCAGCATCATTCCTATTTTCCCATGAATAGGACCATAGGCTTCTTCATCGACATCGTAATAAATGGCATTAGCTTCGACACTGATCCGTAGCCTTGTGGATTTCCTCTATATAACCACAGCCTTAGGGTGAAGTTTCCTCTTTCTCTCCTTCTGTGCTTCCACTTACTTCTTTGTTGTCATCCACATAAGTAGCATCATTGACTCTTCCAACATTATTCCCCTTTTCCCTATTTAACAGCATCAACCTCTTCTCCATTAGCATTGTCATACCTAGCATCAGCTTTGGCATTGATCACTATCCTTGTTGATTTCCTTTGACCAACCCCATCATTAGGAGGAATTTTCCTATTTCTCTTCTTCCTTCAACCGTTGCATCCTTGGCCCATCACCCCAACTTCATCATAAGGCCGAAAGATTGAGAGTCCTTCCCCATGGGATCAGATATAAACATCACTTTAAACCTTTTACACCTGTTACCAACATGTTTGCTATTTCTGATACTACTGGTAAATTTCTATTGATAGCTAACACGTTAAGAGAGTTTTGTGCAAATTCCCACGCCGACTTTAACCACAAAAACCCACTTTGGAAAAATGAAGAATTCTTTGTTAAGCTTCCTTTTAAGCTTAATGAGGACATCAGCCCATTCTTCACAGTGTTTTGATTTACATTGATGATATCCCCCTCTTTTCCAACGACAATGAAGCTCATTTGTCACTGTTAGAACAGTTCTTTGACATCGCCAAAATTCAGAGTATCATGATCTCAAAAAAGAAAAGCTCCATCAGCCTTCATGAGATTGAATACCTTGGTATGAAAATCTCTGACGGCAGTATCCAACCAGGTTCTCAACTTGTTGAAACCCTTCCTTCCTTTCCTGATGAAAACCTGTCTATAAAAGAAATCCAGTAATTCCTCGGCATAATCAACTACATCAAAGCTTTCCTTCCAAACTCCACCAAATACACCAGCCAGTTATCCAAACTCTTGAAAAAGAAACCACCTCCCTGGAGTCATGAACAAACGCTAGCCATCCAAGCCCTCAAACAAATGTGTCAAAAACCTCTTCCCCTTCATATTCCATCCACAGGTCACAGCATCTTACAAACAGATGCAAGTGATGAGTTTTGGGGAGCAATCCTCATTGAAGAACTCAATGGCCAAAAACATTATTGTGGTCATGCCAACGGCCAGTTCAAAGATGCAGAAAAGCATTACCACACCACCATCAAGGAGATTTTGGCAGTCAAATATGGTATTAAAAAATTTAAATTTCATCTAATCAATTATGAGTTTATAGTGCAGATGGATAACTCCTCCTTCCCGAAGACCATGAAATTCAAAAATAAAGTCATTCCTGAACCCCAACTCCTCCGTCTGAAAGATTGATTCTCCAAATACCAGTTCCAAGTTCAACATATCAAAGGAGAGTCCAATATCCTAGCCGACTTGCTATCCAAACCAAAAAGGAAACCTTTGCCTACCCTATTCTTCGAAAGCCTACCCAAACCAATACCTATCATCTTTACTATTCGAGAATTTTACCCACCTAAACTAGCCTATTGTGACACAATTGACCAAGTCAAAGAATATGCCAGAAAAACCGTATTTAGACACCAAGCCTTAACCTATCGAGAACAAAACAGATTCCATGATGTATCCTTTGACCCAGATCAACCCTTTAGCAACATCATGCATTTTTCTCATGTAGGTCCTATGTCAGAAGATAAATTCCAGTATCTGTGCACTTTAGCAATTATTTGCTATTATTCCATAGAAATCGAAATACATCAGTTCAAGATCTTCTTTGCCAATCCTAATCAGTTTGCTAATACATTATTGTGGCGCTATCTCACACTCTTTCAGTCTGCTCAAGATTGGTACGAAGATTGTTGTCAAGAGCTTCATGGTAATCTAGGACAAGCACATCAGGTGTATATTGTACACTTGGATTATGTTATGACAAAGAATAAGGATTTCCAGAAGACTTATTTCAAGCCAAGGCCTTACCCACGAATCAGCAAATGGATTTTATCGGAACCACCTTTGACTCAGCCATCCATGCAGCTAGCTCGAGATGAGCTCTTTATTTACTTAAAATCTAAGAATGCTTCTCCAGAAGAACCGGTAAGTTTTAACTATGCAAATATCCTTAAACAAGACAGCCAGCCTGAAGAAGACATTGTTTGGGATGGATACCCAAGACACTGGGAACTCCCACTTTCATAAGCTTATCACTGCTATCATTGGGCAAGAAAATTTTATGAGGAAAAGACTTCTCCTTCAAGAAAAGATCCAGGTTCCTCATCTTCAAAAATGGAGTCCTGATTTACATCAACAATTCGGTCACAGCCTTCAGCAATAATTCGGCCACCTCATTTTTCAAATTGAGGATCTCGGCCGGCCCTTTAGAGGATTTAAATTTCTACAACTTCCTGTTTTTGTCATTAAGAGAATATGTTAACATTTGTCACCAGTCCAGTCCATATTCACAGCCCTGTTCAGCCATGAAGAAGTATAGCAGCCGTATCAACAAGAAGAAGAAACTCATAGCAGAAAGTTCTGCCATCTTCACTGTTATTATGATATGCTCATGCAACCAAGTGTCCGAAAATGGCAGCCCTCAAGGTTCAACAATTTTCTGCTATCTTTTCAAGAAAGGAATACGATTCTCTCAGGTAGAAGAATCTCAGAAATCTTGTCTTCCATGCAGCCAAGTCACAGCCATGAAATCGAACAGAACAACGTTTGTCATCCTCAAGAATTGGCTGAAACATTTCAAAACTAGAAGACAATTTTTCTTTACCATGTAACTTTCATTTTGTCTTTAGTCTTTCACATGTGTGTCTTTAGTTTTTCATGCAGATTCGTGACAGCCACATCACCAAATAATATGCTGACTCATCTCCTTAGGAAGTCCTGGGTATCACCAAGAGAAGAGTCCTACTCACGCAAGGAGACAGCCGTCTAGTGTGCTGTCATTTAAGTTTGTCATACATTTTGTTTTTTCCTTTGATGAGTCGTGTACTTTAGTATTGTATGTAGGTCTTGTATTTTGCTAAGTGTCATGTAAAATCGGTTGTACGATTCACGTGTATGTTACCTTGGCAGTGAAGACAATCGGCCATAGCACTATAATATGGACCGAGAAGTAGAAGTCAAGTCAAGTTTAGATGAAGTCTAAGTATGAGTCTATTTTCAAGTTCATGTCTCTTTTAAAGTATCTACTATAAATATTTTTCAATTAATAATATCATGAGTGTTTCCCTTTAAATGGTGTTTTAAGTCTTTCGATCTCTCTCCCGAAATCTTTTTGAATTCCTAAAGAGTCTATTATTCCTTCCAGTATTCCCCAGTTATACATGAACTATGACGGCCATATTAGTAGGCGTAGGCATTATCCTTGAACAGTGAGTTAGAGGAAAAGAGAGTACCCGCTTAGCCATGGAGGGCATCTAGGGGAAAGAAGTACTCAGGATGAACTGTGTCAAGATAGTGCTTGAACCCCATCAAGAGATACTATGGAATCAACCAACCCATTTTTTGCAGCACCACTGGCTCGCGCAGCAGCATCAACGGTTGATGTGTCTCCAACAATAGTTGTTCTCTCTTCCTTACTATTGTTGTGCAGATCACCAGCAACATTGAATAGACCAACATTACATTCCTCATCATCATTCATAGTTTCCACATCAGCATAAGCACCTGCATTAATTGGGGCGATGATTTCACGGATCCAATTATAAACATCTGCCAATGATTCATTCCCTCCTGTTGTTTCCGTGTTGTGGTGATGACTTCCATTTCCATCCCTTGCCACTACCTCCACTTCTGGATCCTCATTTACACCATGGACACCTTCATCCTCACGGTCTCTCCCTCTTTTGTCACCACTCTTCTTATTCTGTCCTTCTTTTGATCCACCAGATGTTTCATTGTTCTTCTCAAGCACCTCAACCCTGATTAGCTAATTTTCAAATGCTTTGGATAACCCGTGCAACATCTCACTTATATTTTTATATTCTTGACTAGGCCCACCCATTCTTTTTTCTTCTTACCATGATTGTCATCATCCGAAGCTGAGTTGCTTGCTTCTAACCCTTCATATTCATCGTCTTCATCTTTCAAACCTCCATCTATTTCCTACCTTTGTCTTGAACTCTTAGATGTTGTTGGCTTCACTTCCCAATTGTACTTCCAAACACCTTCATGAAATGTGGTATGCATCCTATTGAAACTCTGTTCATTGTACTCATATGCTTCTTTACGACCGACTTCACCTACTCCCAATTTTACCCTAAAATGCTTAAACAAGCGGGTAAGTATTCTGCCATACGGTATTGATCTATTTTTTCCCTTCAAACAGTTAAATGCATGTTTCATCATGATCTCACCAAAATTCATCTTTATTCCTTTCACTAGCATGAGCATGACGTGCATCTAGGCATAGTTCATTGTATCTTGTGACCTTCATTCTGGATTACCATTTCAGTTACCATATGATGCAATATGCAAAACTATGCAATCTGCTTTGAGGATTCCTTAGGTTCTTGATTTGGACGTCCATAATTAAAGATTCCTTGAAACTCAAACATGCTAAATCCATTTGCACTATCGTTCTTCATGCAATAAGTAGAAAATGCCTCATTCGGTAACCTCAAAAGACTATTTATTAAAGCAGAATCAAACACTAACTTCTTCCCATTAACCATAGTACTCCAACGCCCGATATTTCCCTCAACGAAATCATCATCATCTTTCTCAGTCCCATCTGAATATATCCTATTAGCATAAAATTCAAGAACGGCTTTAGTATTGTACTCATTCAACGCCTTCAAAAAACCCTCCCAGCCAACATTAACGAACCAATAGTTTCTCTAAATTGACTTAATTACCTGGAAATACTTTCCTTTGATTATCCACGAATTGGGCATATACAGACTTTGCTCTGCCGTCTAAGAATTGTTCTTCTCTTGCTCCTTGTTCATCCCGTGAAGGCTATACGTCAGCTGGGCATTGTATGACTTGATTGTTCATTGTCTTCCATGCACACCTCTTGCGCCCCATTCTCTTACCCTTTCATTGCTTGGAAGTTTATAAAATCAAATAAACGAACCCACAGCAAGATCATCAAATTAACCTCAACGAGTATGCAGCCGGAACTAAATTTTGGTGATGTTTGTTTGTTCTGTATGGCAATGATAGTGAAGGAAAACATGTATTGAAAGATCAATTCCTAAAGATAAACGAGAAAAATTGCCCAAGAAACTGGATCTCTTCCTGTAGGGTTACCGGGGGAGAGGGGAGAGCTACTTCCTCTTTCGATGCTCAGTTCAAATGTTGAAATTTCTTGAGTTTTAGGGTTTGATTGAATCGGGCCAATTCAACCCAAACACTATATCCGGAATAAAATTTGTTCGGGAATTAAAAAATTGTCAAGAAGAATATAAACATGGATGAAAATTCTAGAGAATTCATTGAGTCTATTCCTTATACAATATCAAAACTGATATGGACGTCCGTTACAAAATCATAAGTGACAAGAGTCTATACTATCCATATTAATCCAAATAAGAAGATAAATAGACCTAAAAGAGGGTCTTTAGCCAATTTGGTACCACATATTTGAATCAAAATATAGAATGATCCTATAAGCTTGGCCTAAACACGTCCCAAATAGGCTCAAAGCCCACTGAACAAATCTATCTATAATCTATAATATATCTATATGAAAATGTTATATGGAGTACACTATGAAGTCTTTAACAGTTAAAGTTAATGGTTACTATTTTTTTATTTAAAAAAAATAAATTTGATCCAATACCACTAGAGTTAAGTTTGTGATTTTAGGGCCATATAAATAATATATAATATATATCTATAAAAAAAATTTATTCAAAAATTTATTATTTAAGAATAAAATTTGATGTTGATCATTTACTTTGATCGTTAAAGGTTTAACTGTGGAAGGCACTCCGTATGGAGTGCACTATTGCACTCTATATTTTTATTTAACATATATATAACTTCTACTGTGTGTGGCGATGCACATAACTACACATAGTGTCCCTTTTTAGAAAAAACTTTGTCGGTCAAAACGGAGTCATTTTGGCCGACAATGTTTGAAAAAAAAATAATGAAGTTGTGTGCGATGCTACACACGGCAGAAATGCTCTCTCTCTCTCTCTCTCTCTATATATATATATATATATATATATGTTAAATAAAATATAAAATAAGTTATAAATTCATAAAATATAAAAAGCCATTATTAAATGGTTTAAATTAATTCAAATACATTACAGATGTTTATTACTATTTAATACTATTCAATTTTGTACTAGTTGAAATATAATACAAATCTCATTATTTTCAAAAGGTGTTTAGAAATTTGTATTACAAGTTTTTATATTAAAAACATTTCATGATTTAATTGATTTTTTAATGTATAATTTAAATAAATATTTATAATGTAATATTTATATTTTGTGATCTATATGATTTTGAATCTCAGTTGATACGATGCACAACTGTCATGCATTACATGGGTTTAGGACTTATTTTAAGAATATGAAGAGTACAAAATCATATTTAATATATTTTAATTCTTAACGAAATTGTTTTCTTTGAGATCCAAAAAATTATGTATTAAATCCTTTTATATTTCATAAAATAATAATTAATAAAAATAAATCAATTGACAACCCAAACCTACTTAAAATTCAAAAGAAGATACAATTACATCTCATAACAATCTAAACTAATGCTTACATATGATACTTTTTTTTGATAACACCTATTATATCACTATTATTATTACATATTTTGAATTGATAGTATATAGTATTTGTAAGTTGCTTTCTTACCATTAAACTAAATTAGTATTTACTACTTATAATTTGTAGATCAAATATATTATATTATTATATTTTAAAATTTTTAAGTCATACAATGAAAAATATAATCATAATAAACAAATATATAGATATCAATAACGAAATATGAATTAGATTAGATGAAGGTAAATTCTTATGACTTGAAGAGAAAAAAACTTAATATTATCAATTTCATAAAAAGGATGTCAAATTTAAAAGGCAATAACAAAACAAAATTCAAGCAAACCATCAACAACTAGCAATTCACTACTTGTATGGAATAAATTGGCAAGTGCCAACCCAAGGAGGAGTACCCCTTGCAAGTTCAATTTCACTTATTGTCAAGCCCTTCATCCAACAATAAGCCTGGGTTAATCTTTTTTAAAACAGATATGGTCTGCATGTAAATTGAGCATGCTTTGCCCGTCAGATATCTATTAACCATTGCTTGCACGGCATTAAACTTGCGCAGACTAATAATTCTGAAGTCTCCTCCTCATCAAAATAAGAGTTATATTTACAGACCTTATCCTTCAACCCCATAATCTCTTTGGGTTTCCTTTCTACGTACTCGTTATACTGTCTCATCAAATCATGCCTTTTTCTCTTGAGCAACTAGACCAGATTTTTCATGTTGTTTCTTTCCTTCTTCACTTCGTCAGCCACTTTCATGGAATCAATGAAGACATCCATCGGCTTATATTTGATAGAGGATTTCACTACCGAAGCATCCTTCAGAACCTTCTGATGTCTTTCTAGCTTAGCAATCTTCGAAGTCATCGCATCTATATCATTCAGATACACACTGGCAAGTGAATAGCATTTTGATAATATTGCCATTCTCTCGGAGAGTTTTCTCTTCATTCTAAGATCCTCCATCTTTGTGGATTAGGGTTTGTCAGGGTAAAGGTTGTGGGGCATAAATATGGCTTCGAGAGCTACCTCTGCATGGCCTTTAAGAGTCCTTCTACCGAATCAGGTCATGCCTAATCAATGAGAAATTGATATTCCATGCGCACATGGCACCGTTAACTAAACATTGCACATCCATTCATATGCCTTGAGGGTTATATTGAGTACATTGACTGGTCGAAATCGAACCTTGAGATTGTGATTTCAGACATTGATTTGTGAAAGCCACTCACTTCCTTTTAAAAAAAAAAAACATTTCAGAACATGGCTATTATTTTTTGACCCTCCAAAACGGACCTTGAAAGGCATCTCGGTCCGTGGGTTGTAAAAGCTTGTCCCCCTTCGTTTTTTTTTAATAAATATCCCTGAACACATCGAGTCAAATTCATAACTCAAAGGGTCAAAACCCTAAACCCTCTAGAAATCCTAAACCCTAATGCAATTTCTAATGGAATTTTTTTTAAGTTAATTTTTAATGGAATTTTTTATTAAGTTACTTTTAATGCAATTTTATATTCATTTCAATCAAAATTATATAATTATATTATTATACAAAAATATAAAATAAAATATGAATCATTATGAGGTTCTTTTTTTTTTTTTTTGGTATAAAATAACATCATCATCTTCCATTCAATTTACATATTGAAATTGGAAGGATTAGAGCATGACCATATTTATCGGGATAAAAATATGGCTCTGTAGTTACGCCTTCATTTTAATATACAAAGACTATATTTTTTTTTTTTCCAATGGTACTCAATAGTTATTATAATATATTCATAATTCATGTCAATTATAATATTATACACAAATAAATGAAATTCTTCTTTTTCCAAAATTTTTATCTTATCATTTCCCTTCAAACGTCAACGGATTGACTTACAATTAATAAATCATTACCATTTTATTTGTGTATAAACAAACAAAATGGTAAAAGCATTACTCTAAATCAAATTCTCTTTACTTTTCATAACTAGGTATATGTTTATTTCATACTAGTATTTAACAAAAAAATATATATAAAATTCTAGATCATTAATGAATTCTAATAAATATTCTATTTCAAAATAAATTCTTGATATCTACACATTAATACATATACACTAATATTTTTTGTTCATAAGTACAAATAAGAACGTATATTACAAACAACTAATTAAATTACACCTTTCATTTTCAAAAGTTGTAACTTATTACATTTTCTATTATGTTTTACATTCTCATCTTGATCACAATTAATTTTCTTGATTTCTTATATAATAATACAGTGAAAACATAATTTTCTATTGGCAAAAAACTATTGTTATCTGATGCTGATAAGTTTTCTAAGTAACAATTAATTAAAATTCTAATTATTGACCGAACCTTACAAAAGAACTATGAGAATGTACATCATTTTTTTATGTGCAAAATAATACTATGATTTCACTTAATTTATATTCATTTTTACATGGCGTACACTTTGGACTTCCATCCATGGTGAGAGGCATTCATCCAAAACCCATTAGTTTTTGAAACGGTGTGATTTATGAATAAGAGTAGCTTCATTTAAACAAGTAGCATCATTTAAACCCATATCGCCCAAATTTAATACCTTCTTCCTTATTGGGCCAACATATCCTTCTAGTCTTCTCTTTATTTTTCCCGCCCACGCATTCCACATAAAACACTAGAAAGAACACATTCATGTGTGTGTTTTTAAATGGATGCAAATATCCCCATGGACATCTATATGTTACGGCATCACGATGAATCATCTAATCACATTTATAACAGAAAGTGTAAACCTAGCTGAGTATAACCAACCAAAAATAATATACCATTATCTTGTTTAGATATATAATTGTGCCAAGTTGCAAAACTATATTCAATTTTGACGATGAAATGCATTGTATTTCAAATTAAATAAGGACATGCACATAAAACAATGGATCTGGAATACAAGCCATTTAGGCATCATTTAACGATAGAAAATAATAACCTCCTGAAGTCATATAAAGTTGAATCCTTGATCTGGGCAAGTCAAGTACCTGGGCCCAATGCTCTCTGAATCGATTAAATTCAAGGCACACAAATAGATTTCTATATTAGAATATACCCCAAGTGTCTTGAATCCATCACGTTTTGCAATGCACCTTCAAAATCTTGTATCAGAATGTATGGGTTTCTCAGATCATAATCACAGTTATCTATTACGAATGAAAGCCAGCGATAAAAGCTAATCCGCAAGATCCAAAGAAAAAAAATCATTGAAAAATACTAATAAAGCGTAATGAAGAAATATTCCTTGCATCAACAACATTTGTTAAATTGTCTGACCATTCCCTCAATAAAAAGAACTTCTGGGTTATTGAGGATACGGAATCTCATCTCCGATGAGACCACTTTTAATAGAAGGATACAACCTCTTAATAGTTACCTTAGTGTAGCACTATTCATAGAATCCTTTGCATCTACAAAGGTAGGTTTCAAAAAACTAGTCAGTCATGTAGTCAATTGAAATAAAATAGATAACAACTTGATGGCAAGCTTACACCATTTTTGGACGTGCTAGGGTCATGAATGATTGCGAAGCCATCAAAGCGAAGATCTCATGAGACAACTCCTTAGAAAGTTTGTAGAATTCACCCACATTTGCAACACACCTTCTTTCGTTAAGGAGTAACATACTGACAAGACAAGGGTTTGCCTGATCTCTTTCTATCTAATGAGTGGGGTTATATAGAGTGTTAGAGTTTGAGGGAGAATGAAAGGGTGCTTGGATTCATTATCCAAGAAGACATTTATTATGGGACATGCAAACAACTCATATCCATCCCTATTTCACAGCGGATTTTTGAAAGCCTTCACTTAATTTTTTTTTTTTTTTTTCAAACACTTCGGACCTTGAGAGTTATTTTTCGAACCTTAACTGGTCCAAAATAGACCTTGAATGGCATATCGGACCATGACTTGTCAAAGCCTTCTCTCCTTCTTTTTTTTTTTTTTTTTTTTTTATTTTTATAAATACTCCAGACCTTGAATGGGGTATGACAGAACACTGCAAGTCAAAGGGTCAAAACCCTAAACTCTAATACAATTTCTAATGGAATTTTTTTAAAGTTAATTTTTAATGAAATTTTTTATTAAGTTAACTTTTAATGCAATTTGATATTCAAATCAACATTATATTATTATACAAAAACAGAAAATAAATTTTAAATCATTATGAGTTTTTTTGTTTTTTTCTATTTTTGTACAAAACAATAACATCATCTTTCATTCAATTTACATACTGGAATTGGAAGGATTAGAGCATGTAATTTTTAGGATAAAAAAAATGGTTTTGTAGTTTCAACTTCATTTTAATATACAAAGACTGTTTTAAAAAAAAATGGCACTCAATAGTTAATATAATATTTATAATTCATTTCAATTATAATTATTATACACAAATAAAGAAAATTCTTCTTTTCCCAAAATTTTTATCTTATAATTTCCCATCAAACGTCAATGGATTGACTTACGATTAATAATCATTGCTTTCTTTGTCTAAAGACCAACAAAATGGTAATTGTGTTACACTAAATCAAATTCTCTTTACTACTCATAACTAGGTTTATGTTGATTTCATACTAGTATATAAAAAACAAAATATACAAATTCTAGATCATTAATGAATTCGAATAAATATTCTATTTCGAAATAAATTCTTGATATTTACACATTAATACATGTACACTAATTTTTTTATTCATAAGTACAAATAAAAATGTATATTACAAACAACTAGTTAAATTTATTACCTTTTCTATTATGTTTTACTTTCTCATCTTGTTCAAGGTTAATTTTCTTGACTCGTATATAATAATATAGTTAAAACATAATTTTTTAATGGAAAAAAAAGTATAATTATCTAAAGCTAATAAGTTTTCTAAGTAACGATTAATTAAAATTATAATTATTAAATGAACCTTGCAGAAGAACTGTGATAATATACATCATTTTTTTATGTGCAAAATAATACTCTGATTTTGTTTAATTTATATTCATTGTTAAATGTCATACACTTTGGACTTCCATCCATGGTAAGACTTGAGAGGCATCCATCCAAAACCCATTAGTTTCTGAAACGATGTGATTTATGGATAAAAGCAGCTTCATTTAAACCCACGTCTCCCAAATTTAATGCCTTCTTTCTTATTGGACCAACGCTCTCTTCCAGTCTTGTCTTTATTTTTCCTGCCCATGCATTCCATATACACATAGGAGATAAACATTCATGTGAGTGTGTGTGTATGTTTTTAGATGGACTATTCCGTGCATTGACTAGTCAGAATCAGATCTTAAGAAGGTGATTTCGAACCTTGGTTTGTGAAATCCCTTCACCTTTTTTTTTTTAAAACATTCCGGACCTTGGTTGTTATTTTTCAAACCTTGATTGGTCCAAAACGGACCTTGAAAGGCATCTCGAATAGTGGATTTTCAAGGCCTTCCCCCGTCCTTTTTTTTATTTTTATAAATATTTCAGGCCCTGAAGGCAGTATTCCGGAATACAGCTAGTCAAATCTGAAACTCAAAGGATCAAAACCATAAACCCTTTAGAAACCCCAAATCCCAAACCCTAAACCCTAATGGAATTTTTTAAAAGTTAATTTTTAGTGTTAATTTTTAATGCAATTTTATATTCATTTAAATCAACATTATATTGTTATACAAAAAGTAAAATATATTATAAATCATTTGAGTTTTTTTTTTTAATAAAATAACGACATCACTTTTCATTCAATTTATGTATTGGGATTGACTGGTCCAAAACAGACCTTGAATGGCATTTCAACCCGTTGGTTGTCAAAGCCTTCCCCTATTCCCCTTTTTTAAATATTTCGGACCTTGAGAGAGTACTCCGTGCCTTGACTGGTCCAAAAAGGACCTTACTAATTCTACCATAACCATACACGCCATACACTCCATATGACCTAAATAAATAAAAACAACAACAACAACAATAAAAATAAAAATAAAAATAAAACAACTATCACTTTTTATTAATTTCGATAAACATTATATCATACAGAAAAATAAATTAAATTCTTGAAATCAAGATATATACATATACCCTAAACACTAAACCTTAAAACCTAAACCCTAAGCCTTAAACATTACACATTGAGGATATACATTAATCTTATTTGTTGATAAGCACAAATAAGAATGTATAATACAAACAACCAATTAAATTACACCTTTCATTTTTCAAAGTCATAACTTATTATATTTTTATTTATTTATTATGTTTTATGTTCTCATCTTGTTCACAATTGAATGGAAATCCAAAAAAATATTATGTTTTCAATGTTCCTCTATTGTAGTCACATATTTTTTTATTTCTTATCACATAACACCTGATCACAATTATCATTTGTTACTCTTTTTGTGTTTCTTTCTTCGTTTCTTTTGAATACCAAATTAATTTCATAACAGGTGCTATTACGTAAAATTTGCTCAATAGACATACTAATTATTCATATATTTTGCTTGTATATACAATTTGTAAAAGTTTTAAGGCCCATGTTTATCTTGGTAAATGTTTTTTAATGTAAACTTGCTAGGCCTCTTCATTTTGTAAAGATATTATTACATTAGTTTCATGTTTACAGTGGCTTTTTCAAAGCCATATTACCCAATAATACACAATATATATATATGCATTGGACGTTCGGTGAATTTCAACTGTTCATCGATGATGCTTTCATCTGTTGGGAGTGATTTGAAATATGAGAAAATGTGATAGAAATTAAAGAGGATATTCTACAAGAATAAATGTTAATTCTCTCTCATGTGCAGGGACCAAATGATACCTGTGAACAAATTTGAATTTTCAGCCAAACCTCTCTCTTACAGAAGGGTAGCCTTGGTAATTTATTTTTACGAAATAACAAATATGACACTGCCTGGATAAACTGTCCGTGCACTCTGCTTTTTCCTTTATTCTATTACGTTACCTCAAATATATTACTATTAGTTTTTTGCCAACCGAGAAAACAACAGAGTAGGAAACTTTCGGCGCCCTTCCTCAAATCACGTCAGTAATTCCGAATTAACCTTCCTAATTTAGGGCAATTAGTCAAAACAATGCATCATCAATCCTTTGAACCCATCCTGCCATCTTTCGTCAACATTGTCTCATCAAAAGACAAAAAAAAAACCAGACACCACTAGAAAAACAAAGAACACAATTAATTAACAGTACTAACAATACAGTATCTCCCTCTTAATTTCTTTCATTCTTTTCCTTATAAACTGGTGCTGCTGTCCTTCCCAACTTAAGTATAGCCCTGCTTGTATTTGCGGAACAGCTCTTCAGTTTTGGCATTCCTAAAAGCACAGCACCCGATCAGATAAACACAAATCAAACCCACCAGAGTTATGAGTAATATGATGTCTGCTCTTCTCCATTCTTTCTTAAGATTTGCTAACAACCCTGCTTTGCAAGAATCACAAGAGTAGCAGAGCTGTGTCTGGTCGTTGTTCCAGTTCAAGCAATCCATGTCTGCTGCCATGTTTATTGGACTAATCCAATATGTTGGGTTCACAAATGTGTAGCCACATTCTGTGGGGGGCTTACAGCATCCTGACTGCACAAAAAAGTTAAAGATAAAAGGCTGATTTAAGGCACATTGTACCCGGAAAAAAGGAGTGACCTCTTTACTCGTTTCCTCATGTTCGTACTAATTTTACATTTAATACTTTGGTCTCAGTCAAGAATGTGTATGATTATCGTAGGATTAGTAAAACTGTGCCGAAGAATTCATTCTTGAAACGGGATTTCTATAATGGAATCAAAAAGTTACTATTTTCTGCTTTGCAGAAGCAGGGGATGAAGAATCTTTACTCTTTTGCTTTTGTGGTTAACCAAGCCATGTGTGCTTATATACTTTTCTGAGCTGCTTAGGAAACCTAAATTTCAGATGCGCCTCACACTCTAAGAATAATTAGGTAGCTGGTTCAAGGAATCTTTTCAAATGAAAATGAAAGTTCAGCATTTTCCTTTTCTACACATTCAACTTCTGGGATAAGCTTTTTTATGCTATAACTTTTGAGTCACCAAAAATGAACAGTAATTTGGGCGAAAAAATCTGGGTGAAAGTAGGTATAAACTTAACTTTAATCTTGAAAACAACATATTTGGAAAATGACCAGTATTCTTAGATTAAATCTTCTAAATCCCATGTTTTTGAAGGAAAGAGAAGACAGAAGATGTACCTGCAAAGGGTTAAGATGTGCGTTGAAGAAATCCTGAGCCATTCTGTAACTCTGATTTAACTCAGCACACATGCTGGAAGAGCTCAGACAACTCCTGATTCTATCCCATTTATATGAACTTTGAACCCTCTTTCTAAGAAATCTGGAGAAATCAGAAGTGTGGTATTCCAAATAAGCCCGACTGGGTTCGAGATGGCCCGAACCCCTAATGGTGACCATGTAAATAAAGACTACCAAACATGCAAGCAAGATTATGAGAACAAGCATGGCAATGAGGTAAAAAATTAGAAGAGATGGAATTCTCCAGAACCCTCCTACGAAACCAGCAAGAGCCACTACCAAAATGAGCACTCCCAAGATAATAACGGGCCATTGGAGAAGCTTCACACAAGAATTGTCGGGCTCTGTTGCAAGCCAAATTCCGGCACCAATAATTGGAACTGAAAGAAGCATAGCAACAAAGTTAATTGCACCAATAACATTATTACTTAATGCCATTCTTGAAGAAGGGATTCCCTCTCTTTTTTTTCCTTGAGAAAGAAGAGGGGATGGAAGATAAAAGATTTTTCAGATGCAATCAAAGACAACTGTTTCCTTTCCTCACCTTGGAGAGGTGAAAACTGATAAGGGGATGATGAATAATGATGATATAGAAAGAGGGGTCTTAATCTTTTGGGGTCCAAATGTCCAATCACTTTTGTTTTTTTAACATTTCAAAAGGGGAAATAGTTGTAAAGAAAACAAAAGTAAAGAGAGGAGAAATTGGTTGCAAAAGAATAGAAATTGTGCTGTATGGGGTGAAACAGCTTACTCCAATTGATTTGAGTAGCATGCAGCAGAATCTAGAGAGACATGGACATCTTTTCTTGGCTTAGATCTGGGACTAGGACAAGGCCAATGTGAAAGGAAGGATGAAAAACAGAGAGAATCTTGATTGAACAAGATAAGTGTACCGGATTTTTTTCTTTCTGGCATGCCAGTGTCTTGGTCTTTTATTTTCTTTTATGTTTTTTTTAATGGAAGATTGATATTTTTCACCCATTAAATAGCAAATTTTATCTTTTTTATGTTTATGGTCTTTCAACAAAAATTTTTTTGTATTTATGGTCCTTCAACAATTTTTTTTTATACAATCAGTTATCATGATTAAAGATTGAATGTTATAACTTTTTTTATCACCAAAAAAGGACATTTTAATCAAAACACATTATATTTTAATTTACCCATTTTACAACCCATCCATGACCCCAGTTATACTCCACCCGTTTTCAATTATTACTGCTTCTCCCTCCACCCCATGTCTCTCCGGCGAGCCCTCAACCATAAAACAAATCAGCTGATTCTTTCCATTCCAGCTCAAATAATGGACCCAGAAAACAATCCAACCTTCTCAAGTTCTTTCCGGTCCATCTCTCAAAAACAACAGGAGTAATCTTGTAGTGACGAAGCATATGAATTCGGTGCATAAAATAATTCAAGTATTGTAATTTCTTGTCACCCTCCATGTTAAGCGACAACTCCATACTACATGAATAAGATAAAAAAAAATCCACCGATACTAACTCCACTTTTCACTCCAACAACAAAAAAATGTAGAAATTACAAAGATGCCTCCTTTATGGAGCCATGAATAGGCATCAATCCCCACAGATACCCATAAAAAAAAAATCAAATTTAAAATGAAAAAAGAAACAATGCAGAATGAGGAACCGGGAGTGGGTTTAAATTGAAAAAATAGGGGGAAAAATGAGTAGCAATATAGGCAATGTAGAAGAATTAACCAGCGGGCCGGCATATTTCTTGATGTGGGTGGGTTCAACATAGGGTTTCACGAACCTGAGAAGATCACTGATGCCCATTTTCGTATTTCTTGCAAATATTTCTGGGTTCGTTTTTCTTAGATATATAAGCCCTGGACTGATTTGAGCCAAAGAGAAGACTGTTATTTTGGCAGAAGAAAGACCATTGTTTGAGATGGAATGGGAAGAATCAGCTAGTTTGTTTTATGGTTGAGGCTTTGCTGGATAGATATTGGGTGGAGGGGGGAAGAAGTAATAATTGAAAATGAGTGGGTATAAGTTTGTTGTGGTGAGTTATAAAATAAATAAAGCGAAATAAAATGTGTTTTGACAAAAGTGTTTTTCATCATAAATCGATAAAAAGTCATAAAATTCATTTTTTTTATTGTAATGATTGATTGCATCCAAAAAAATTGTTGAAGGACTAGAAATACAGAAAAAAAATTCATTGAGGGAAATCACAATTTATAAAAAGTTAATGAATGAAAATTGTCAATCTTCACCTTTTTTTTTTTTTTTTTTTTTTTTTTTTTAAAGACATTAGTGTCTTCGTGGGAATACCTAAGCTTATTTTGAAATGTAGTCTTCCTTTACTTATTTATTAATCTTAGAAATATCAGAAATTCATGTAATTTTTTTCAAGCGTGTATACTTTCATAAATGGTTTAGGGATATAACAATGTTAGTTTATAACTATTAAATGAGGATATAAAGAGAAAATAAGAGGTTAACGTGATCGTAATTTCAGAAGAATGATACCTTTTTTTTTTTTTTCCTTTTTTGGTGGTGGGGGTGGAGTTGGGGAGAAAAGCATTTCACAAGATTGATATTTAAAAAAATAATAAATAAAAATCTATCTGATTTGATAAGTAAAGAAAACTGAGAAACTAGGGTTAATATAAATACATATCAGAAATACTTCCATGTGCTACTAACAGAAAAAGTAGCAGTAATCTTTTACGACGTTGATTTTTTTCAATATGTATACCTCACAGTATAGTAACTTTTTCTTTACAGATTGAAAAAAATCGACATTACAGAAGATCACCGCTACTTTTTCCATCAATAGTATACCAATTTATGTGCTACGTAACACATAGAAGTATTCTTGATGAATATACTTTCTCCAAGAAAAGATTGTGATTGAATTAACCCATGAGCCAATGGCAATAGTTACAGAGAGGAAATATTTTTTGTCCTTGGAAAAAAAAAAATCTACCAATTCAACTACTCAAGATAGAATTAATTTAATTTGCTCCCTCAATTTTAAAATGTTATCTTATAATGAGTGAGTATTTGATTATTTATTTCAAAATGTTTATCACTTACACATTTCAAGGTAAAAATGGTCAATTAATTTCTCATTTAATCCTTAATAGTCAAACTTTTTAAACCTTTTTTTAACAACCTTTTTTTTATACCATTAATTAATATATTACATGTTCAAGTCATTTGTCTCCACAAATATTTCTTATGTTTATTTTTAATTAAAATGTGATTCTCTATTTTCTAATCCATTAGTATCTCCATACTAATCATAGAGAATAAACATAAGCAAATCTTAACGAATTATTCTTGTCTAAAGAATAATTCAACGATCGGAAACACATATTTAAATTATTCATACAAAGAGATAATATCGCATTAATTCTTACTCATAAGAATAATATCTCTTAATAAATAATTAAGGATATAGAAAGACAATAAATAAATAAAACACTTTATTTATTGATAAGAAAATTGCATGCTTTAGGGCATACTAATATGTTTCATCATGTCCTCCGCATATGTCAAAACTTGGTTTCATTTGATTTGATTTAATGATTAACAATAAATTTGATTTATATGATATGTTTATCAAAAAAAAGGAAAAAATACAACTAATTGGATTTGGAATATAAATGGGAACTTTAAACAAGAATAATGCCCAATTAATTCTCTTTCATTTAGGAAATAATCTCAAATATGTGTAACTTTTTGCCAAAAAAAAAAAAAAAAAAATCGTAGGATGTATATAAATTATACACGACCAGATGCACCATGTGAGATGAGAAACTAGTGACTAAACAAGTTTATCTTGAAAATGATATAAGATCTCCTATCTTATATTAAATTTAAATCCATAAGATTTTTATTAATAAAAATGAGAATGACATATAAATATGTAACAAGAAATTCAGATTCGAAGATATGATAGTTCAAAATCAAGACTATCACTTCAAACTTTTTAACACAAAATGAAATTTTTTAAGATTAAGAGACCTTTTTAAACCAGAGGGTGAGTCATCCATAGTTTGTCCACATTAAAGCTTTCAAGCAATCTTTTGATATATATCGTCTGATGAATAATTTAATATTCTATTTTCTGTATGCTCAAATGCTAAAGACAGACATAACTTGATTTGGTGGTTTTAGTCTTTTAGATATTTTAAATTCATATTATGATATAAACGATCACAATGGTAAATTTAGTTTCTAATTTCCTAATAAACATGAAAAATACCTGTGTGTAACAATTTAGATGTGTTTAGTCAAAAATTCTTTAATCCGTTTTGTGCATGAACATGTGGAGTCAAATGCTCAATGTCAATGTATTGTTATTATTATATGCATAAAATATATCTAATAAAATAATTAAATATTATATATAAGATTTCTAAAAATACATGGAGATGGAAATGACACATAAATGTGTACAAGAAGATTCAAAGCCTTAAGAGAGCATCTAGCGAATCTTCAAAATACTTTCTACATTTGAAATTGAATATCTCATCTTAATTTATACAAATTTTAAATAAAGAGTATTAACTTTGTTCATTTTAATATTACAATGTTATTTTTTTGAATAAAAGTTTATCTAATTTTTTTTAAAAATGAAATATTCAATTTTAGATAATTAAAAAAATATAAAAATTTTACATTCAATGCGAGATGGTGGCAGTGTTTCACAAGGAAACCCAAATTCAATTAATTTCAAATTTCCCAAACCTAATAAAATATCAAGATGAAGCCTTCTACATTCGATATTAGATCCACGCAACTCGTTTACGCTACACACGAACCATCAACAAACATGGTGAACACTTTGGTAGGCTATAGAGAGCGAAACATCTACGAGTCCTTGTTTTACTCAAGCATAGCATGGCATTTCTTTTCCAAAATTGTCCTTGTTTCTTTTTCTCTCTACACTAAATAAATTCTCCCAATCCTAAACCTCGACCTATTAGCCCTGAAATGTGCCGAATCTGTTTGGCCCATTATATCCAAGTGTCAAGCTGCATTGCTAGGTCTGGCTGCTGTTGGCCCTTTTCTGAACTGGCAGGTCCTTTTTGAGCTTCGGCCTTTTTTTTCATTTTTTTTAATTGTTTCTTTTTTCATTTAATCCTTTGGAATTTCTGGTGTAGGGGGGGGGGTTTCGTGTGGCAAAGGACTAGTGAGGGTACGCCCGCAGAGGACTTTCCCTACTCAAAGAAGGTGCATGATCCAAAAACTCTTCAGCTTGGACTCGAGCCACGAGGGTCGGGTAGTCCAAATCCGTTTGATTATTTTGTAATCTTGGAGTGCATAGAGTGTGGTTTCATCATGTCCTCCGCATATGTCAAAACTTGGTTTCATTTTATTTGATTTAATGGTTAACAATAAATTTGATTTATTTGATATATTTATCAAAAAAAAAAAAAAAAACTAATTGGATTTGGAATATAATTGGAAACTTCAAACAAGAATAATGCCCAATTAATTTTCTTTCGTTTAGGAAATAATCTCAAATATGTGCACCTTTTTACAACAAAAAATAAAATAAAATAAAATTCGTAGAATGCATATAAATAAACACGACCAGATGCACCACGTGAGATGAAAAACTAGTGACTAAACAAGTTTATCTCAAAAATGATATAGGTATCACTTCTTACGTTAAATTTAAACTCTCGTTAGAGTAGATCAAGAGGTTTGGGATTTTCTTATATATAATTATGTATCACTTTTTGACACACCGATAGAAATTTAATAAGTATCCATAAAAGATTAAATTTTCATAAGATTTACTTTATCTTTTGATATTAATATATAAAATATATTAAAAAATAATAATTAAATATTACGAATAAGATTTATATTAATATTATATTAATATAAATGAGAATAACTTATAAATATGTAATAGGAGATTCCCGAATCGAGATATGATACTTCAAAATCAAGACTATCACTTCAAACCTTTTAACACAAAATGAATTTTTTTAATATTTTCAATACTAAGCATGCTTCATCCATAGTTAGTGTATAAATAATACACTAATTCCTTTTCATTATTTATTTTTATTATTTTGAGAAATACAAATAATGTATAAATATACTATTTCTATTCTCAAAATACTCTCTACATCTGAAATTGAATTTTTTATTTTAATTTATACATATTTTAAGAAAAGAAATTTGATTTAATTAATTTTAATATTATAATATCATTTTTTTAATAAAAGTTTATCTAATTTTTTTTTAAAATATAATTTTGGATAACTTTAAAAAAAATATATCAAAACATTTAATGCCAGACGAAAGAGTGTTTCATGAGGAAACCCAAATTCAATTCATTTAAAATTTCCCAAACCTAATAAAATATCAAGATGAAGCCTTCTGAATTCGATGTTTGATGCACTCAACTCGTTTGCGCTACACACAAACGATCAACAAACATGGTGAGTACTTGGTGGGCAGGGCCTGACAGTAGAGAGCGAGGCATCTACGACTCGTGTTTCTTTTACTCTGCGAGTGGACCAGGGTACTTTGTCAAAAATAACGTCCTTTTTACCCAAGCATGGCATTTCTTTTCCAAAATTATCCTTGTTTCTTTTTCTCTCAACACTAAATAAATTCTCTCAATCCGAAGCCTCGACCTATGAGCCCAGAAATGTGCCGAAACTGTTTGGCCCATTATATCCAGGTGTCAAGCTCCATTGCTAGGTTTGGCGGCTGTTGGCCCTTTTCTGCACTGGCAGGTCCGTTTTGAGTTTGGACCTTTTTTTTCATTTAATCCTTTGGAATTTATTCTCTAGATTGATCATGTCAATAATTTACTCATTGATTCAAGATACCAATTGTTTTTTTTTTTCTTTTACCCTTTTTCTTAATTTATTAAATATGCACTTTGCCACTTCTCCATTAAAGATGATAATTGAGTAATATTATTCACCGAACCTATAACTTATAGGAAACTGTTTTATCATTTGAACAAGTTTTATATGCTTTTATTGAACAAATTTGAAAACCAGTTTATTGATATATTTTATAATTGTTAGACTTTTTAACATTTGTATAGATAGCCATGAATTTTTCTTTCTTTCTTTCTTCTGAGAAATTTTTTTTTTTTTTTAATTTTAAAATTTCTAGTTTGTTCCTAACATTTTATTTCTTACAAGTTGGCCCAAATTTTCTGATTGTCACTAGACAGCCCATGGTTTTTGGGCTAGTATTGAAAGTTGGTTTAGGAAACAAGTCGATTGTATTATATAGTAATTCTAAAGCTGGAGCTATCTATTATCTCAGTACCAAATGAGGCACGCCAGTGACCATATTTTCCCCTTCCACTACAAAATATTTATCTTAGATAATACGTGGTCAAAATATATATATATATATATATTTATGATTTTTCTATATTCAATTTTTAATTTAATTATATAATAAATATAAAACAACATATGATTTATATTAATTAATCAGAGATAAAGTTAAATTAATGACAAAGTCAATGAATATTTACTTAATTTCAAGAAATAATAATATACTTATGGATTTATTATAGAAAATAAATTTATTCATAAAATTTTTAGGAAGTGATGTGAAATTGATTAATTTATTTATTTTTTACATGTTTTATAGTGACGATAGTTTTATCCATTAATAAATAAGTATATACTAACATATTTTTTTTATCATAATAAACAATTTATATTGATGAAAATATTTTTCCGTCAATAATGTATTTAATTATATTAATAAAAATACAAACAGTCAAAATAAGAGTACCTATACTCATGATTTAAAATACCATTAGTAAAAATTAAATTTTTAATGACAGAAAATTTTCATCATTAAAACACTTTTGGCTGGCAATTTTTTTTTAGTGTTTTTTGTGGTCTTCTGCCAAAGTCAAAAAAGTCCTATATGGAACATGTTCATTTTTTGTAGGACATGAACCTCGTAGTAGAGGATTTTTTATTTTTATCCCAATTCCTACCTATGTTGACTTAGGTTTTTAATTTTCTTTTTTTTAAAAAAATTTAATATCTGATGTAACTTGATACGAATTAAAAAAAAAAAAAATCTATTGTGAAAATATGAATGATTTAAGATGTTTTAGTGTTTTTTATACTTTTGCTTTATTCTAATAAAATTTAAATATATATATTTTTTTTTAAAAAAAATCAAATGTTCCGAATTTTATTTATAAAATATATCTAAAAATAAATAAATAAATGTCAAATGTAACTCAAGATGGATACTAGAAGGTCCGTCAATCTAATCCACTTCAAACTTTACCCTTCTTTCCAAGTTGCCAGTACAAGCATGCTTTCTTCTCACATTTAAACTTCACGTTTTCCTTTTCTTCCATAACACTTGAAAGTTGGGAATGCTTTCTTGTCCCCAAAAGAAGTTAGAAACGTGGATATCTAATGAGCTAACAAATTTTGTTTTAAAATAGAAATCATTTTGTATTTTTCAAGGAACTTTTTTGTCATTTTCTATTTTTTAATAAGGAAAATTTTCCAGTCATATCTTTATAATCACATTAAATATTAAGATTGAATTAATATAAATATTATTTAATATAAGAAAAATATTATTTATTGAAACCATCATTATTTGGATTGTGTTTCCAAACCTTAAACGATTTTTTTTTTTTAAAAAAAATAAAGGTAATATTTAATATTGGATGTCATATCAATCAATTTAATATCAAACAAACTAAAATATGCATATACAGATAAGTCAAATTTATAGAAATTAATAAGTTCTTATAATTTTATTTTTCGTCAGTATTACTTCACCATTTTATCATCTTAAACATCACGCATATCATATGTTATTCATTAATTTTGTAAATGGTTTGACTAAGATCACTGATTCTTTATACATTTGACCCAAAAAAAAAAAAAAAATCCTATTCCTCTACGATTAATTAATGTCAATGTTCTAAGTTATTTATAATTAAATCTCTTATTTTCAAAACCGATTAAAATTTACAAACAAATTGAGATTAAAAGTAAAATAAGTCATACAAAAAAATAATTATTTAAATTAAAATGAGACTTTAATTGCGGGAAAGAAGAAAAACAAAAGCAAGAGATTGCTTTCCACCACAACTGGGAAAAATATCTAGGGGACTAAATAAATGGTCCCTTTTTCGGCTTAATGAAAATCCTAGGGGGCGGGTAGAGGTTACAGATACATACAAGTGGTTCCATTTTGAAAGGTCAATATTTGACTCAGGACATTCATTGTGTACCGAAGACCAGGAATTTTGCTTAAAAGCTGGCTTTGACTTCTCTCGTCAAAACTCAAAACTGGACCATTTCAGTTTTGACTCAGACTTTGATTTGTAAGGCATCAAATTCTTGAAACTGTCGCACATCTTCATCTCTTGCTAAAGCTGATTAAATTTTATTTGAAAAGAAAAAGAACCTATTGAAGGAAACTAATTGTGTTCAAAAGGGGAAATTTCAAGTGAATTTGGGGGAAAAGAAGAGTTATCCAATGTAAGATTGTGCCTTTTATTAAAATCTGATTTTTCTTAATTCTATTTTGTCATGACTTTTCTATTAAAAATGATATCGTGAAGCCTTATTAATTTGATGGTAAACAGCAGCAGATTGGGATAGATATATAAAATATTGATCCTTTGCGAACAATTCAGTGGATGGAGTGATGAGTATGGTGTGGATATCAAAGATCTCGTATTTAAATCCTATTAACACGTTGAATTCAGAGCACGTCTATAGATAGTGGTTACGAATTAAAAAAAAAATTAGAAAGTAGGGATGGACTTTGGAGTAAAAAAAATTATAAAATTATTCGTGAACTTTTTACGGTTAAAGAGAGAGGCGCATTAAACATGGCGAGCAGGCGGAGTTTTTGATTATTAACGAAAGTAGGCTAGAATTATCGACATTTTTTTCCTATTGATTTATGGAGATTATCCAATACCATTTGATTTGTTTCTAACAAAAAGTAGTGCTGTGACGGATTCCAAACTTCATTTTTCTTTGCTTTGATCATACTTGAAAAAAAGTAGGTCAAGAGACCAAGAAAGAGATGTACCCATAATTCAATAGATTTTAATGAAATTCTTTTTCAAATATTTAATTATTAGTTGGGAGTTTCTTGGGTTTTGTCATGAAAATGAAGAACTGGAATACTCCAATTTCCATATTAGGTTATTCAAACCCCGCCTTCTTTCCCTTTCAAGGACTCTCTTTGTTTTCCATGTTAAGAAAATAAAAATTTATATTTAAGTGTAGCTGTGATAAGATTTCATATGGCTTAATTTTACCTTCAAGTGTGACTGAATGACTCCATGATAGGAAGGTCAAGTTTATAATGTGTAAATGATGATTTCGACATCCCTCTCTGTCGGCCAAGTGTTCAAGTAAACTTTTAACTTTGGAGAAACATACATCATATACAAACCTTTGGTAAATTACAACCATTCACGGCAATTTTTATTTTATGAAACAAAATTTTATTTTCCAAGAAAAACAAGAGAGCTTCAGATGGAACATAAATTCACCGGAGTCCCTCAATAATCTTATCATGAATCTAATCTAATCTAGTCCTTTAAGCTCTTAGACAGCAATTCAAAGGTCTTACCAACTGGACATGAATTCCAAGCCTACCAAATAGAGAGTACTAGAAGAAGAAGGTATCTTATTCAATCCATTGAAATTGCCATGTCAAGATTGATACATCAACCAAACTTACAATGTTAGAAATTCACATTACCAAATTTTACAGATTAATAATTTACATCATCTTAAAATTTATAAATACATATTCGACACTTCATAATATTACGTCCGGACAAGATTTATTAAAATATACAGAGATCCAAAACTCCTTTCTCGAGAAAGGTAATGATGATGTTATGAAAAATCTAATCTTTATCCGATTAACTTATGAACTAACAAAATGAACCCTTTTGGAATATTTATCAAATAATTTCACATCCAAACAAATTTGCTTTTGAGTTGAGAGGTATGTGAGAGTATGAAAAAGATGTCCAAAACCATAGCAAGTTGTGTTTAATGAGTCAATATTAATTAGTACTACTTTTCCTCCTTGCCATGTTTTGATAGGCAATTAAGGCAGGGGGGTGGGGCGGGGGCGGTGGGGTATGGTCTGGGGTAGCATCACTTTCTTAATGGTTTGGCATTTTCCGTGACCGATCACTTGTCTTTGTTTGCTGCATTACGCCTCTACCTTATCTCTTTCAATCGGCTTTATCTCAACTTGGTGGGCTGGCCCCACATGTCTATGGCTGCTGGACCAACTTCTTGTGCCTCGTGCCGATATTTTTGTGGGCTGGCCCGATTAATTCCTGCAGCTGGTACATATAGCACATAAAAGGGCCTAATGCGTGACCAATCAAAGACGCACAATACAGTAAATTTACTTTCCCAAGTTAGTTCGTAGATCGTTCCAATAAATGAATAATGTGGCTAAATTGTCCGATTTAGAAAGGATACTTCCACAGATACTGCTCAGATTTCACTTCGATGCTAAATTTAGATTCTATAAATAGATATTTTAAGTGGAAGATTAAATCACTCGATTGATTTCTTATCTTATACATAATAATAATAAGAGTCGAATACTTTTAAGAAAGAATGTGAATCATCCATGTGATCATTGAAGTTGCACTTCTTTTCAATTTGATCATACAACTTTTAAACTTGTTAGTTCGACCATTGAACTTCATAGATTTAAGAATTTAATCATTTAATTTTGTGGGTTTTATCAATTTAATCATTTAACTTTGTAGAAATATTTATATCTTATAATGGTTAATTTTTCAAATTTATAAAGATGAGTGGTCAAATTGACATATTTAATAGTTGAATAGTCAAAGTAGAAAGGGGCACATCAGTGATTCTACCTTTAAGAAAGTAATAAAATTGACGTGAGACTTTTGGTCACTTTTTTTCATTGGTGTAATCCGGAGTTAACTTTACAAGAAAATGTATACGCATAATGAATAAGTTAAATCCAAATATTTAAACATAATGAAAATAAAATGGGTATATTTTCAATTGCAATTGACACCAAAGTGAAGTATACACACATGAATAACGAAGAGAGGATTAGTTCCATTCTCTATTCTCTTTAATACTAATGTTCTAAGATGTATGGTGAAATTATTATTTTTTTTATTCAACATTGTAATGGTATTAAAAGAGAGTATGATAAGGTAATCTTTTATGAAAGAAAAGATGAAATAGCTTTTTGAGACCTAGGAATTTTTAGATTTACTTCCTTCAAAAGGAAATCATCTTTTTATTTTTCTTCTCATAGTGTTAATTTAGCACAATAGTATGTAATTCTTTAGTTGAGCATGAGTCGCATGCAGGTGCTACCAAATTCGGCACACACTTAATTTTTATGTAATTTGAGTATCGGCCTCCTATTGAGAAAAAACCCAGGAATGCAGCCACCAGAAAATAAATCTAACAAATTAATGTTTGGGAATAGGCTTTTTCACGTGTGTCCAATCTCGGCTAGACAAGACAGAAGTTAAAGAGAAACTACTAATTTTATATTTCGATTTAATGCACGATTCAAGACTCAAGATCAATCATGGACAAGATTTTTGAAACCAAATTTTCAGGACCATTAATTGAAGCAAACCAGGCTGTACAGGTTGTGTCAAAAGAAAAAAAGGGGATCGAAGAATCAAGATTTTGTCCGATTAAGCATCATTTTCTAGGATATTTTAGCGATCGAGCAAAACGTTGGAAACATTCCACAATTTCAATGCCTGCTTTATTCAAGATTCCAAAAAAAAAAAATTAAGGGTCATTGAACTCTCAATCAATTCAAAGATGATTTTAACAACCAAGTTGAAAGATAGCCATT
Organism: Parsonsia alboflavescens; assembly: GCA_028571225.1. Classification (NCBI taxonomy): domain Eukaryota; kingdom Viridiplantae; phylum Streptophyta; class Magnoliopsida; order Gentianales; family Apocynaceae; genus Parsonsia; species Parsonsia alboflavescens. Next base: position 3,916 of record JAOXNR010000011.1, on the reverse strand, counting down.
CATTCAAAACCGTTGAGGAATATTGGTATTTTTCAGGTGGGTCGAACATGTTATATATTATAAATAAAAAATCAACAGAGAGAGTTGGCAAAAAGACACAAAACCAAGTTGGTCAAGAAAACATGGGAATGGAAGAACACACATGGGAATGGAAGAATGATGGTCCGATTCCATTTTAATATAACAAAAGCAGGTAATATTGGCGAACTGAGAAGAAACTAACAGATCAATGATAGCCAATAGGAATATCTATGAAGGTCCCACTTCTCGAAGAGGAAGAATAAAAAAAGCATTGAAGAAATCAAAGGCATCATGAAATTGTGGGCATGAATTGGGCTTTCCTTTGCTTTATGTATCATCCCATAGGAGTAAGTATACAAAATGACATCATGGCTTAGGCAACTTGTTGAGTTGTGTTTTTGGTGCCGGTTTTTCTTATTTTTTAATGTATGGAAATAGATGAGAGAAAAGATCCATGCCATGGAATAATATTAATTGGCATAGAAAAACAAGCAATGATGTTACATAACAAATACAATACTTCGCATAAAGGAAAGGAAAAGAAAAGAATCAAAAGAGAGTGAGAATCCAACATTAATCCCACTTCAAGTGGAGTATTTATAATGTTTTTCCTACATGGCTCCCACTAGACACAAAACAAAGGGCATCCAAAATTCTCCTTTTGTTTTTCATGAATTGAGTAACATACGGTTCTTATTTCACCTCCAAAGGCATAGTTTAATAGTAAATTTGATAAGAGTTAGATATAGTACCAACCTCACAAATTCTTAGATTCCAATCTACTCTAGTTAAAGAATAGGTCCCTCGAAAATGTGTAGGAACCTCATTTGGAAAGGTTCACCCATATGGATCTTATTTCATTAATGTTGAAGAAAAAGATTACATGAGCCGCTGTTTCATACTTGGTAGGAAAAGGGTCTTTTACATCTCTTTCAAAAAGGAAAGATATCAATCATATATTTTTCTGAATCTTTTCGGATCTTGTTAGTTTTTGAAACGATGGGAAGGAGATTTTGCTAGAGAGAATATGTGACTACTATACCTAGTTTTCCATCCATCTAATTTTCTTAAGAGCGACATGTTTTTAAACTATTTTTTGAAAAGATTAGATCCCTAGTTTTAACAGTTATGTATTATTATACAAATCCAAATTTGACGTTTAACATTTCCCTTCTCCAATGACCTACTATATCCTACGAATTGTACACACATATTTGGTAGTTACTTACCCTTAATCAAGGATGTTTTTGGCACTTTTCTATTGGCATTATTTCCCCTTTCTTTGTTTTAGAATTAGTCAATTGTCATGTAACTGGTTTTCATGACCAACCATATCTTAAGTAAATGACAATTTTTTAAGATCGGTATCTAGACTAATTTGGTGCAATTAATCCAGTAGGATCTTCAGAGGATAAATCAGTTCTGATACTTAAGTCAATAGTGGAAAGGATAAAAAAGATATTTAATAAGAGGGACTAAAAGTGGCATATTTTGAAACGTGTGTTAATGACTCATTCGAAGGGTCATGTCAGGAATACTTTTAAGTAACGTGGGATATTCCCTTATAATATTCTATTATCTTACACTTTTTTTTTAATTGTATCCATACTAATTTTTACTTACCTTGATTTTCCACGTAATCAAGAGGGTGTTAGTGGGATTCAAACTCGATACCTATGGTATGTGTTTTTGCCATTCCACCCATTGTCTTAAACTTTAACTCGTGCGAGAGGCATTAATTGTACAGTAAGTGGCCATGTTTGATGACCAATCTTTCTTTGATTGTATGTATGTAATGATCGATATTATATATCGTTACGAAGATCTATATACGTACATAACATTTATGTCATGAGTTCGCATTTATTTCACTTGTATTGGTTATAAATGAGGTGCCAAAGTAGATGTATACACGTAGGGTATATATCATATCCCTTACACGAATTCATAACCTCTCATGTCAAGTAAATGACAATTTATTATTTTGTTCTTACATTTAGGTAGCTAATTGCCCAACTCAGTCCAAAACTAGATCAAGTCATTGATGAAAGTGGCCTCTTTGTTTTTTGTTCATCTATTTTGTGGCTTGCTGGAAAGATATGTGAATGAGAACCAATCGTCATATCTATCTTCTTCGACCATCCTTTCATTTGATTAGCATCAAAATAATTCTTTTCAGTAACACAAACTATTGATCACGCATACACAACTTTACCCTTTTTTGGTTCCGCCAAAGCCATCACTTTAATACGCCGTCCCCATCTATGAGTCATTAATGCCTTTTTACCCACGTTAATATTAATTTTTCTCCCTAAAATATTTTTATTTATCATATAAGAGACTTCTCTTTTTCTATCCGTTAAGATGTGGATTTGCATCTAATGCAATCTCAAAAACTAACTCGAGGGGCGAGGATTTCTCAGGTCCCTATATACTACAATATGCCCTTACATATACCCGATATGGGATTCTCAAAACATCCCCTCACTGGACATCTGGAGCATGAAATTCAACATGAGGGCCCAACATTGACAAACAAACACAAACACGGGTTTTTGGCTCTGATACCATGGTCAAAAGCTCACAATTTTTCGTCTATATGGCTGTCTTAATTGGATAAACAGTTAAGGCTAAATTTAATTATTTGACCAATAAGTCTGTATGTTTTCTTGAGCCGTGATCTTAAGACATTTTATTTTGTGAAAGTTTTCTAATTCTGATGATTGTTCATTATTCTAATTTTGATGTGTGAAAGTTTTCTGATTCGAATAATTGTTCAATATTTTGTTTTATTATATTCTAAAAATGTTTGAACTATTTTTTTTTTAATGTATTTTAAAACAGAGTGTACATAATATTTACTCCTATTTTTGTTTTTTTCCAAATTTTGCTAGTGCAAAATTCTGAAAATTTTGGGGAAGAGCGTTTCTATAAGCAGGTGTAGAACGAGTTGAGGATGTCTTGATATTTGTTAAGATAGCATTTGGAGTTTGTAATTGATGTATTTGTAATCTTGGTTTATTGATTTCAAGGAAATATTTTATTTATAAATGAAGATATTTTTAGATTTAATTATTTGATTTAAATTATTTAGTCATTTTGATTTGGACTTTTAGTATTAAAGACTTAGAGCTCATGAGGATAATCTTATAGTTCTATCGTTTTATGCTTTCAGGCTCGAATTTCAGACTCCAAACTTGACCCTAGTCGGAACATGATAGTAAGAAACAAAGGGTATAATAATGAATATTTCATTATTATAAAAAGAAGTTTATAGATTATAGCATTACTTATACTCCCTTAATTCAAACAATAATGAATATGGACTTTCCCATTTTAATATATCAAGAATTAAATGTCCACCATTTTAATATAAATACATTTTCAATTTGAAATGCTATTAAACAACACCTCCTAAATTAATTGATAGCCAACTAATTCAAAAAAAAAAAAAAACTCTACCACTAATTATATTAACAATAAAATTAACACTAGTATTTTTTTTTTAAAGAATCTTTTGTTACTACCAAAAAAAAAAAAAAAAAACAATCAATGACCTAGGGTTTGATGTGGACAAAGTCCACTTGTAAAAATTATAAGGCATGATGAGACCTGTTGAAATTGTAGTTCAGAACTTCAGACTAGTGAACATTGGACACCTTCGAAGTTCATTCATTTGGACTGACGACTATAACGATGTGTCCAAAGAGGTTAAAATCAGAAAAAGATGAATCCTCAGCTGCTTCGGCTTTCTTGGGTAAGTTGTGGATATCTTGTGGCAGCCAGAGATCGGAGGCCTAAATATTAGACCCACACACTGTCCTTCTCTAACACTATTAACTATCAATTCACAATCACACCAATAATATATATATATATATATATATATATATAT
>JAOXNR010000009.1:39145-118521 GCA_028571225.1 Parsonsia alboflavescens | reverse complement strand
CCCCCCCCCCCCCCCCCAATAACTCTTCTTTCTCTCTCTCTCTGGGCAGGAAATTTCAGCCAATTTCTAGAAAATATTGACTTCTTTCATTATACTGGATTAAGTTGTAATGAGAATAAAATGTTCATTTTATCTATAGCATATAATTGCTGATTCTGCTTTTGCATTCCCTTTAATTTTGCCCACTGTACTCAATTGATGATTTAACATTGTGTTCTATCTCAAAAAAGTTTTGTTTGCAGATACCCCTGAAGCAGCTGAAGAAACAATAGCTGTATAGATATAAAGAGACTAGCTTATGTTTAATTTACTTCTGAACTTTCTTGACCCTGGCTTGTCTCGATGCAGAATTTTGGACATACGTAGAGAAGTCATTTACTTGGGCAGATGATCCTTCCAAGTTCCCAACAAAATATGTTCAATTCCCAGTAGTAACTGTTCTTTCACCTTTTTTCTTTGTCTCTATATTGGAATTTTCAACGCTCTAATAAAATTTCCTTCATGTTGTCAGATGTTCATAGCTTCGGTTCATACCAACTATGTTGACTGCAATAGATGGTTTGGTGACTTTATCCTGTCTAAGGTAAATGGACAGAGCTTTTCTGCATCGTCTTACACAACTTCATTCAAATGAGGTCATCCTTCTTTTCCCAGCTTGCTCTCACAAACCATACTCAGTTTATAAAAGAACTTAGACATGCATACACATCACATGTATGTATGTGTATGCAAAATAAAAAAGGAGAGAAAAATAAAGGGAAAAACAAATAGACCACCTTGGAGGCTGATCAGTTAGCTCTCTATTTTCTATATGCTGGCCTTCTTGTGGATTGGAAAATTGACCCAGGAAAATTGACCCAGCAAGTTCAATTCTTCCTTCAATATTAGGGAAGACTATTCCTTACATTATTAAGTACTGAATTATGTGAGTACCTTGGATGTGAGCACTATCTTCACCTTTGTGTGATATGGACTGATAAGTGGGCCTACGTGGTGCGGGATATCGATTTATTTTTGTTACTTCTTAATGGATTATGTGGACATAGTCCAATTGTTTGGGTGAAAGGATTATCTTGTTGAATTGTTTCTTGCTAGATGGTTGGCATGTGTGGTCTGAGAGTAAGAGGTGCTTATGTGTTCCTGTTGATATGTAGTCCCAGAAGTTTTTTGCTGGCACATGCAAATGCTCTAGTTCTATTTGATATCTGCATAGCTTTTCTGACTTTTAATGCTTTCCATCTGTTGTGTGTCAGAGTGTTGACAATGAACTTGTGTTATGGGAACCTAAAATTAAAGAACAGTCTCCTGGTGAGGTGAGAAGATTTCTGCTGGAAGCTTCATTTTTTGTCTTTTGCTCTAGCTGTTTTCTCCTGATACAAACCCATGACAGACAGTATACAATTCCTTTCAGGGCACAGTCGACGTCCTTCAGAAGTATCCTGTTCCTGATTGTGATATTTGGTTCATAAAGTTTTCCTGTGATTTCAAATATAAAGCAGTAGCTATAGGTATTTCAATATTCATGAAAAGCAGCACTTCAGCAATTTTTTGTTTGTTATGTGATTCTTAGCCTGTTTTCATTGTAATTTTATACTGAAAACTAGTCATATATCAATTTCAATCGATCAACAAATGGTCATTGCTGTGGAGTTCTTGTTGAATTTGCATCACAGATTTAGCTATTGTAATTGTTCCATTTTCCAGGAAATCGGGATGGGAAGATCTTTGTCTGGGATCTTCATTCTAGTCCCCCGGTTCTCATTGCAAGGTTGGTTGATTTCTTCTTTAGTCGCCAATTTTCTGCATTCACATGCTGTGTGAACAATATAGCATGTAAATTTAGTTTAACCATATCCCTTTTCAGGTTATCACATGTTCAATCAAAATCTGCAATTAGGCAGACCGCCATGTCCTTTGATGGAAGGTAAGAGCCCCTTGACTCACACAACCTTCACATTCTTTGAGTTTAGATTATGCTGTTCGACAATAATTGTATGAATGCTACAGCACCATTCTTAGCTGCTGTGAGGATGGGACCATATGGCGCTGGGATGTTGTAGCTACTTCATGATCTTATCCTTCTGGAATTCATGATGTTCTGCCGGCTCTCTCTTAGAAAAAGAATTGTTGTTGTACACTATTAACTTCATAGGAATTGTTCTACCATTAGAATTTCTTGGTCCCTACAAAGTGGTAAACATTGTAAAAAGCTGCAGATATAAACCATTTTACATATACAAGTGTTTTCTTAAAATGTTCAAGAACCATTTTATTTGTTGTGGTCATGACCTTGCCGTAATATTTAGCCTTGATAACTCCGGATGAAATATCCAATTCTAGAGTTGATATTTCAAACACATACAATCTCTTCCAAGATTTCGTGGAAGATCTTGGAGTCTTGTGGGTTAATTATACACCTCGAAAAGTGAAAGAATGTTGCAATGAATTGTCATCAAGCATATACATAAAGATCCTTCAACTTTTGCAGCACTATATTCTATGAAAATGTATCAACCTTCTACCGCAAAAAATCCCTATAAGCTAGTGAAACAAAATTTTAGATTTGGAACTATGGTTTGCTAGTTATACATTTGCCTGCCTGGTACTTACACTCAACGTGTTTGTATAAGATGGTATATACAGAAAAAATGAATGGATAGATTCTGCCTTTGCCCCATGTTATTTAGCAATGACGGAGAATAGACTAAATTTGGGTTCGCAATTGCATTAGTAGCTTCTGCATGCTCTCAAGTTTCTGAGACAGTTGTTTGACATTAGCAAGGATCTCTGGAGAAGCTTCTGGATTCTCAAGTGATGAAGTGAGAGCAGCGCAAGAGGCTGTTGCTTTTGATACCATTTCATCAAGAGAAGTCACTGTTGACTCCAAGCATAAATCTCTGCTTCCCCCTGGTGATGATGGACTGAAACCAATACTGCAGGCGCTACTAGCCCTGCGGAGCTTTTCTGGGGTGAAAATTTTGTCAAAACCTCCAGATCCTGAAATCATCAGTATCATTAGTGTTGATATCACATACAGGAATCAAATATAGAAATGATTGAACTATATTGTGAATCAACAAAAGAACGTGAAAATCCACAGAACTGTGCCTAAACAGTATTGGTATCTGTAGGGGAAAAATATTCTTCTTCACATCCATAAGTATTCTGAATTCATCACCAATACTGGACATCAAGTCCAGTAAGCAAGCAGATTCCACTAAGATAAAGAGGTGACTTTGAAATTTCAAAATATTCAGCTTTTGAACAGCTTGACCCTCACCTAAGACGTTTATCTATAAGTGTCAGACTAGAAAATATATTTTGGTGTGTTGAAATACCTAAATTACTCAGTTGGTTGATTGCCCCAGGGCCAATAGATTCTTCAAGTTTAAGCACCCGCAATATTCCAGCAGCAAGCCTTCCCATAGATTCAACTTCAGATTTGCACAAAAATGCAAGGTACTGTAGTTCATCCTTTGTTACAAATGCCTCGATCTGGTAAGAAAGAGTAGCTATTAATAGACTGCTTGCAGCCTAGTTCCAAAAGTCAAATGACACACAAGTGAAAAATACATACCGGCTGCTTCACAGAGAATCTGAAGTTGTCTATCACCCATTTGGCTATGGCACTATCAACACTATCTTCAGAAATTACTATTTTAACTTCAGCATTTACACCATACATCTCCGCACTGTGTTTATGACCATTCTCAGCTACACCATTTTCTAGAATAGTTTTGCGAACTAGGGGCTTTAGGATCTGCAAACCATCCACACCAACCTGCAAGGATTTGTACATGATGAGAGAGATTTCAAATAGTTCTAGAAAACATGCAGAGATAGGAATACAATCTCAAGTTTGCAGAAAATTAAACAATAAAATCTGCAACTTCAATTTTTCATCAGAGATTAATAGAAAATAGAGACGTATCAAAAACATGGTCAACGGTATCTTCCCCATGTCTATGAAGGGTGTAAGCTAGATGAGTAAACAAGTCAAACCGATCCTGAATCTGTAAGGCTCAAGCTCGGCTCATCAATATTTCCCTAGGCCCGAGCTAGGGCTAAGGTTGGTCGAGGCAAAATATCTAAGTTTGAGCTCGGCTCATTAACTATTTTGAGGGATTGGGTTTCAGCTCAGCTCATGTAAGTACTGTAGAAAAACTCAGCCTTGGTTTCAGTTCGGGTAACGCTTTAGCTTAGCTCCAGATCAGGCTTAGGCTCGGTTCGGCTTGGACTCATTTAAGTTGGAAGAGAATTAACGAGATTATATTACACAACAACAATATCACACCAAAATTCAATTACAGCTTGATGTAATTTATTCAAATCACAACCTCTTCAACTAAGTTGAAATCACAAACTCTTTAATTAAAATAACACATCTGACAATATTAAAAAAACTAATAAAGAAATCATCATCAGGCATGTAAAGTCTTACTAGCACTCAACTCAAAACAAATTAAATCTTCAAAAGATTAAGTTTTATCCTTTGGCCCCCCATAATTATCTCCCTCATGGAATCATCACATGATAATCCATGAATATCGATATAGAACAAGATAGACAAGAGAAGCAGTTCCTCACCATGATCAATTCAATGGGATATTTTTGTTCACCAAGGTATTTCCGTTTACCATTCCTGTTGTCTCCACTGCTTTTTGCTTTGACAATCATATTCTGGAAACTTGTGTGCCAGCACCTCTCCTTGATGGAGGCATCTTCAGAAATGGAGAACTGCCACCTTTCACTGAATTCCTGTGGACCTTCAAGGGCAAACAACCAGTCTTTCAACTCAATTAATACATCAACATCATCTGGGACACCCAGGAACAGGGTATTGTTGTCTTTATCATCCACAAAATTTCCATCTGGACAGATGAGAAGTGAATCAGAAACAGAGGATAAATAGAAGGTAGAAATTTGGAACCTCAAAATTATCATGATTTGGTAATAGGAGGTACAAAAGGCAGAGGTACTAGAACACTAAAGAACTTACTATTTTTGGTCTCTCGGAGTTCACCCATAACAGGTGCTGTTTTGAAAAGCTTTGACAAAGGCCCTGCAGACAACTGCTGTAAACCTTTAGTAAGACCCTCTCCAGGACCACCATCCGGAGCAAGAATTCCAAATCTGTGTAGCAGAGCTTCAGCATAAGTCATGCCACCCCCAAGGCGAATACCAGATATACAAGCTGACACATTTAAACTGTGACACTCAGCATCCTTTACATCATATGGAATCATGTGCTCTACCCTCACATTCAAAAATGGAACAGAGACATGATTGCCATTTTTATGATAAATCTTCTTATTCTGTACCCAAAACACTGCTCTCAGCTCAGGGCAACCATTTCCTGCAGGAACATTCTTTTCAGTAGATGCCAACACCAAGGCATTCTCATGTGATGAGTTTCTTTGAGTGTCTGCACAGTCAACCTCAACACTATCCCATCTTACACTGGATGAAATAGCCATAGCACCACCCAAGGTCCTATGGCTGACTTTGACAAATAAATCTTCACCCACAAACTGAACCAAAGGCAGTCCCTCAATATCAATAGAAGAAGGTTCCAAGAATCTAAGCTTGAGGTCCTTCAAGGCTAGACTTACAGCAGTATCACCAGGAACATTTTCCAGGAGTGATTCGCTCACAGGTTCAGTTATTTCCTTAAGCTGGCCATTTTTTCCAACAATAGCTATCTTTTCACTTACCCTCCCAAAATATGAATAGAGATCTAACACAAAAAACAACTGCTCAACTGATGTGTTGGATAGATACTGCTCACAAGCAACTCCAACTCTCACAATCCCCCCTGGAGGTGGAATAGTTGTTATAGGCTTTCCATCTGCAGTTGCCATTGCTGCCTCAAGGCAAGCACCTTTCAGTTCCACACACTGCCAATAACCTGAAGACCCACCAGAGACTCCATTTGAGTCACCACAGACTTCCAAAGACAAACCAATTAGAGAAGCCCCACAAGTCCACTTTTTCTGACTAGCATCAATAGGTTGACCCTCCCAAAGGGCAAAGCATGCTGCATCTCTCTCAAGGTTTAGTAGCCTTAGTTTTAATGAAGGAGACTCGGAAAAGAACAAGTTTTCAATATTAAGGGTTGCCCCCGCAAAGGAACGATGAGACCCAGTGGCAAAACTGACTCCCTCATATTCTGATTTTCTGATGTCAAGAGGAACAGTAACAGCTAATCCTTTGAGATTGAACGTCAAGGAATTGATTGAGAAATCCGGTAAAATAGAATCAGAACCAGCAACAATTCCATCAGCTAAGAACGAAGATATTCTCATACAGGACTCTTCCTGAAGAAATATCTGGTAACAAAGACAAGGAGTTCAAGATTAAGCCAAAAGCACAATAGCTTGCCAAATAGCAATATAATCAGATATTACTACCATAAGTGGTTGACAATCAATAACAGTCTTGGAAGCAAAAGTTGGTGGGACTGGAGAGGGTTGGAGCTGGAAAGCATGGAGGCTTATCAAAGGGATGCCAATGTTTAATTGCCACCTCTCTTCTCCTAATGGATATATTGGGGGGCAGAAGTTTTTAGCTGTTCATAAAACCAAAAGGAGGCATTAAATTCAAGAAACATGAATTTCAGCAGCCTAGTTGCCGCACCTAGACCAAACTATTTGCTGATATTTATGCAGTGAAAGTACCAAAATCTGGTATCTGCACCGTATCATCCGCAGAAGCATGCATTGTTGGTTGGATTAAGGTGCATGGAGGATGTGAAAACATATCTCTGCATAAAAACAAATTATATTCATAAATGAGACGAAAAATGGATATAGGCTAAGCAAGAGAATATAGCATATCTGGACTAAAGGTTAGAGTCCAATGATAAGAGAAATTGGGAAAAATAAAATTAAAAAACAAAGAAGGCCACTCCAGTTGACGCTTTTATCCAGAAAGAATATTAAAATCTAGAGGCCAATCACATCTTCATTGTGGTCAAGAAACTCAAAAGACATCTCCAAGAATAGAACAGAAGCTCTTTTCTAGTGAATGTAAACTTAGAAATATAAGGAGCACCCATTAACTCAAGTAAACATCTAGTAAGGTAGTCAAATAGAGAGCTGCATATAGCAAAGGCTCCATGCGACCTGATAGGTAATTCATAAAAAGCTGTTTACAAAATTTTGAACTCTTTAGAATGTTTTTGCTGCAAAAATCTCAAGTTGAATTTAGAAACAGCTAGTGTCGCAAGGCTATATACGATACAGGCTGGAATGACTTCATGGAAAGCCCAACAAATGTTACATTCATGACTTCAGGCAAGCAAGTATATAACATCTCCAAAGCTAATAAGATAAATAAAAGATTGGGAAACAATTAGGCTATCAATGTTCCAGCATGGAAAAAGTGAAGTTAAAATAGACTGCATAATAGCTGCACTAAGTAAGGTCCAAATCATCTTATTCAGAGGTTAGCAGAATGCGCATAAAAATACAAATACGTTGATATCCCTTCCCCCTATCACTTCCAAATCAGTAACAAAATATACAAAGATATGCATGCAACAGCATGTTTAATGAAATTTGGGAATGGGTAATTAGTCAGATGTTAATTCTGCGCAACACTAATTACTTTAAAAGAGGAAAAAAAGGAATGTGTCTCTTTGTGTTCATTGCAATTTATGAAGGGCAGCTTCAGGCGTCCAACCAGGCATTTGCTAATTCATATCATAAATCTAGATATGTACTGTCCATTAAATCTTAAACACGTAACTAATTAATTTTAAATTAACATTACTGCAGAAGGGATGGACGATAAGTTTCCAAGGAAAAGTAAGAAGAGTATAGCCATTTTCATTAAGTCATGAAACAGGTTTACTCAGAATATCATTCACTAATTACCTCAAAAATAATCCACCAACCATAACCCGCGTTAAGTATTTAGTATTTTCTCCATCAGATACACTAGCCTGCACAGAAATTAGACATCCTATCATAAAAAATATCATCGAGAAGAAACAATACAAAGTGCAAGCATGAAATGTGAAAATCATAAGTACATCAAAGCACACATGGCACATACACGTGAAAAGAGAAGTGACTGCATTAAAAGTTCAAGCTGGAACTCTGCAAGTCAAACGGAAACCTTTTAGGCAATCAACAGAATACTAGCGTCAGAAAGAATATTATATACTAGCACTCAATATCATATAGATGGACACCTGGGAGCACATGGGAAAATGTTTCAGGAACTCCAGTAGGATACTTTTAGATTAATTAAATTAACAGGAAGGAACCTTTGGAACAAAAATTGCGTCAAGAATTAGAGGCAAAACTAACCAGCATCCTTTATGCAGAGAAATATGTGATCAACAATTATTGAGACAAGAGAACGTCCCGCTGCTTCTGTTGATCGCTGCAGTGTATAGATCTAAATATTAAATATTATACACATATTTATAGAAAGAGAGATATACTTGATCAGGCCAAAAAATTTGGAACATAATATGTAAATATGTTGAAAGAGTAGCATTACCCAAAACTCTGTAACAACAAGAAGAAAAGACTTCTAACCTTCTGACCATTTGGATTCATGTCTCCCCTATTCAAACAGACATACAATCCAGTGAAGAAGCGAAGAAGAGCTCGCAGCCCTGGCAGCACATTCCGGCAATGCCATATAAAGAACCAAACTAAAGAGAGTTCTGAAACTACTAAATGGAGTAGAAACTTCTACTTGCCTGGTTCACTCAAAGCAGGGCAAACAGCTTCTGTAATGTGTAACTGGACTTCGAGCCCTAATGGACTATTTAATTCTGTCCTTTGTATTGTGATCTGGTCATAATAATCAGGTAATTCAGACCGAAGCTTAAGGAAAGCAATTAAACCATATAATGCTCCAAATGAAGAAGTTTCAGATAAAAGCTATAATTACATAAGCCTCTCCAGATACTCCTTCAATAAATCGCTCCCCACCAAAGAATCTCCGTTTTGCACCATCTTCATCTTTCCTGTTTGACCCATCAAAGGAGCTTGCTATGTGAGAATCCAAAAACATATCAGGATGGGGCAGAAGGTCAACAGATAGAGATTGCCATTCAAGTTTCTGCAACCACAACAGAAGAAAATCAAGAAACAAAAAGAAAAGATTACATTGCTACAGATAACTGATTACAAGATCTTCAGAGAGAAAAAGGGAAAAATAAAATGCACAAAGAATAGGTTCTTTGTCTGTGAAAACACATGAACGTAAGCTTCCAGATAAAGCATATGGTAGAAAGTTCCTCTGCCAAGATAAGTATGAGTTGTATGCACATGCATGACCGAAAATAGGATAATACACACCATTGGAAACAAACAACACGAAATCAAAATATTAACTGGAGAATGAGAGTGTACCTTGAAAACATATATAAACCCCTTATCATTGGAAAAGTCCCTGGCTTCTTTAAGATTTACCACCTGTCACACATTATTTCTTATTAAAGGGCTTTATCCTGGTTTATAAAACAAATTAGAGCAGAAGCAGCTTCAGAAAATAACCTGCCAGCTCTCATTCGTAGTATAGAGCAGAAGGTTGCGAATGGTTATTGATGCCATGGGTGATGCCCTGATTCAGATGAGGGGAAAAACTATGATAAACAAACTCTAACGTTACAGATTAAATAAACTTTAAATTCTTAGTGCAGTATAGAGTAAATATTCAACACTTTGGAACATTTACTTGTATGAAAGAAACATAACCAGCAAGGATGCCACCAATTAGTATATAGATTGCAAATCGATTTAACTACAACAGAATTTGATGACTAAGAAGGAGATCATTAAGATGATCCTTGAACAAAAGTCACATAGGCTATAGGTAAATTAAACAATAATCTGACAGACAATGAGAAGCTGCAAAAACACAAACAAAAATAATCAAAGTAAAGCTGCAAAAGAAGATGCGTTGCTGATCATAATTAAGAAGATGTTGGCAACACAAAAACTGATGATACAATTTCACAAACTGATTTATATTCGTAGAGTAAGAAGGAAGGAATCAGTTCCTCTAAGACTAACAAGAGAAGTTCCATCACATCTATCTAATCCAGAAAGCACAAATAAATTTACAAAATGTTGCAACCTTGAACTATGTGGTCCTCCACAACACACACTAGCATAGTCTAAAACTGCTAAAGAAAGAAACTTACGAAAATGGTGTTAAATTTTGAAGGGTTTGATGAAAAGGAATTAAGTGCTTCAAGATGACACATCAAATTTTATATAAGGATATGGAATAGAGGAATACCAAGTAGCTCCCCCTCGCCGCCGAGCACCGCCATGAGTCTCAAGTAGAAGATTTACAGTTCCCACTTCTAATGTCATTCCATCTGCCATCTGTGTATTAAAAAGTTTCAGCGCAATGCAGCAATCCACGGCAAGCAGAAAACACATCATAAAGAGGTTATAATATGGCATAGGGACGAACCTTGTCAGCAAATCCATAACCACTGCCCTTAGCAGAGCTAGCAGATGCTTGAGCACTGAACAATAAGTTGAATTAATAGAAATGAGCAATCAAAACTTGACAACCATATAGAAAAGAAAAAGGAAAAAACAACAACAAATGAATCTCATGGCCATGGTATACCTGCTTGAGCTTCTACATGGATCAATATCATCATTCTCCTCCAGAACCAAGTCAAGCCTATCAATTTGCACCACTATTGGCTCCACTTGTACATTACTCACCGATGGAAGCTTCAAAATTAAACATCGGAGGGAAAAATCAGAAGCAACGAGAATATGCAAATTCAAGCTGACCAGCACTTTAGCACTAGAACATACTTTACCAAAAGATGAACTTCACTTCAGGTTTAAATTGTTGTCTTACCACAAAATAATTTGGACAGATTTCTACTTCTCCCCTCTCGCTATTTTTTATATTTAACAGTGTCAAGGCTTAGAAATTCTTACAATAATCTCCAATTTTACAACTTTTGCAGTGGCTACGTTTAAAGCTGGTGGAAATCCGACACTGGCATGCAAAGCGTCTCCATCTATGTCTATCAAATTCCCAAAATTAACATATGAATCAGTGATAATCATATAATCTAGCCAAAAAAAAAAAATTTGATCACCTAATAAAAAAGAATGGGAAATTTTACCTAAATTAGAAAGTTGTACGGTCCTGCCCTGCAATTTAAACTGATCTCTGGAAAATGATTTCAGCCAATACTTCAGAGTGTACTCCAAGGCTCGCGCCAATATCGTCTCCATGTTTGCGAACTTATCTCTTCCAGAAACAGCTAAAGAATTAAAATCCAGTATTTCTCTAGTCTCCTAGATTCACCGGTAAAGGATGGCGACGGTGGTGGCCGAAATGGTACAGTTCAGGTAAAAAGGCGGTGAATGGAAGCAAGCACTTGAGAGGCATGGGCTGGCACGTGCGAGAGGGGAAGGAGAGGGAGCGTGGCTCGTGGCAGAGATTCGGCGGGTACACTGTAAAGAAACTTTCGGTGATAATTTAAATCAGTGGCCGTTGACGATGAAAAATAATTTCAGATGATGAGCGAATAAAGATTTAACGGGGAATGAGTAAGTTGGAATGAATTGGGAAATTGATATGGGTTTCATTGTATGATTGCCGTAGTGTATTGGATCTTTGCATGCTGCGCTGTCACTTGTCAGAACAGATTTACGATTTGGAAGTGTCAGAAGAGGGTTTGTGTTGGTGTCTTGAGTTTTTCTTTTTCCTTTACTATTGGCTTTTAGAAGCTTTAAAGCCAAGTTGAAGCAATCTAACAAAAATTTAGATTTCACAGATTGCCCCCCAAACTTCTTTTTTTTCCATTTTAACCAATCATCATGTTCTTATACTTCCTCCATCACTAATTATAAATTATTTTAATTAACTTTTCTTATAATATTATTTTTAGTTAAGTAAGTATTTAAAGATTTTTTTTATATTGTCTATTTAATGATTTATAATGAAATTGTATTTAGATTTTTTTAAAAATTATTAGAGTATATTTTATAAGAAAAAAAATTTTAATTTTTATAAAATGATGAGCGATAATTTATATTTAATTATTTGTGCAGGTAGTAAGAAATAATTTGTGACTTGAGCGCCCATGAATATTGAAAATTTATATTTCTGAATAATGCTGTTTTTGGCCCACGGTGTTGGGCATAGAATAATGGAGTATTTGAAATAGACCCAACAAAGACATTCCTTGACCATTTATTTCTAATTTTTTATATAATTGATGCATGACAGCTATGCCACTTCCCAAGTAAAGTATTTTATCACAATAAGTTTTAAAAAAAAAAAATCAAACTTATAAAATATAATAATTACTCCCGTAACATTTTAACTTACACAAAATTCATTTTAAATTTATCAATATCAAATTTTTTTTTAAAAAAAATTAAGTAATTTAGAAAATTAGTTAATTATGTTCAAATAATTTAAAAGAAAAAGCATAAATACAGTATAACATTTAGCTGAGAGGCACCAATAAATATTTGGGTACAACATTGATATGGGCCTTGGGACTGGTAAGTTTACCTGGGCTTTTGCTTCCAAGTCCAACAGATATTGAGTTTCTTTGGAGAAGTCCATTTTCAACTTTTAAAAGCTCAAAATTGTTTGAAAACCCATTTGTTCCACACATTCCCTTGCTTAAGTTTTAAAAAATGAGATCATTTGTGTTCAAAAATTGAAAACTTTTCCTACCTCTTTTTCAAAAAATCTCATGGAGAGTTTTCTTCTGGCTTAATTATCAATTTGAGTACTAAATTTCCACTTTTTTTTAATTTAATCATTGAACTTCTAATTAAGTCAATTTAACTATTTTATTTTGAGAGAATGATCAATTTGACAATTGAATTTCTAATTGAGTTAATTTAATAATTTTATTTTACAGAAATGGTCAAGTTGACCATCAAATTAAATAAATTATCAATTATGTTTTATATAATTAAATCTTACATGTTATTATTTTCTTATATTTTGTTTTTTTCATATCTTCACGAGTGATGTGTGGAAGCCAATATTATCTGAACTACCATGTGATGGTCAAATTGATTATTCCCATTAAGTAAAATTGTTAAATTGACTCAATTAGAAATTCAGTAATCAAATTGATTATTCTCACAACATAAAATGATTAAATTAACTCAGCTAGAAGTTCAATGATTAATTTTAAAAAATATATATAAATTTAATAGCCAAATCAGTAATTAAGCCCTTTTTTTCCTTTAATCCTTCTCTACCCTTCTGCCCTGTACACGTCGGCTTTCACATCTAGCCAGCAGCAGCACCAATAATCCTCATTCCTTCCATTTTTTTTTTTCCCTCGTTCTTTTCTTTTTGCTTATCATTACGACCGGCTTGGCCACCACTGCCTGATAAATTTTAATGTAAAATTTTGACTTCCCCTTGTTATTTTTCTCCATCGTTTTTCTTGTTGCTCATCATTGCAGACAGCTATGGCCACACTGCCATGGTAAATTAAAATGCATTTTTTTTCCTTGCTTCTCTCTTTCCCTCCTCCTCCATCCTCTTTAGTGTTTTTCGCTATTTTCCGATGCCGGTGCCGGTGCCGGTGGCCATATCAGTCCATTGGGTCTTTCTGTCTGGCTTTTTTTTCTTTATCTTTTTTTTTTTTGTCTAATTAAAAGATTAGTAAAGTGTTTTTAACTATTGATTGTTTCACATTGCTGAGAGATGAAATTGGAGTGCAGATACAGAGACAAAGAAATATGCATTTAGAATTTAGGATTGAATTTCAATGATTAATCGGTAAATCATCATGCGAAGGAAGAATTAAAATTTTAAAATTTAAGATGTGTAATATAATAAGGGTATTATTGTCTTTGGATACATTGAAAAATCTGTGCAAATAGATTTCTATGTTTTTAAAACTTATCCAAAATTAAAAAGATACTTATTTTTAAAGATTTAAAAATTCAGTCTTTGTGCAAATGCACCCAATACTGAAATTAATGGCGACTTCATAATTTTGAAGCCCAGAGTGCAAGAAATTAATGTGGGCCGAAAGTGGATCCACATAATAATTATGCTACGTCGGACAAAACAAAGTAAAACGGTGGTAGCCATCCGCCGACGACAGACATCCCGGTTCTTCTGTCCTACACTCGTCACTGCTCACTCGTCCGGACGTAATCCAAGGCCGGCCTTCTCTTTTCTTTAACGACTTGCGTGATAATTTAGTCGGTGGGACCCTTTCATAACCGAAAAACGGCGCTCCAATAATTAGCTAAAGTTCGTTGATCTATTGAAATATTGCTAGCTAAGGCTAAGGCTAAGGCTGACTTCCTAGCCATTTAATTCGACAGAGGATGGAATAGGGATGGAGTCGAATGATCCTCTGCTTCGGCTCCCTTTCATGCACCCTGACCCGACTTGATCAGTCCCGTGAGTGTATGACGTGATCAAAATAAAGCTTTTGGATAAAGTTATACATTACACAGGTGAAATAATTATAATAATAGAATATAGATCCTCTGATTTTAAATATAGATGTAAAATCGAGGGTGTTCTAAATTATCTACGACAATTTTTCATATGGACTCAAGTTTACACTCCAATGTGAACGTTTTAATTTACATTAGACTGCATTTTCAAAATAATCCACAATCCCAAAAATAATAATTTTTCTTTATTTTTTTTATCTAACTTAATATAGATCATATGATTTATGTGTGTGGATATCGATTCAATTTCATATTAGAATTTTTTATTACCTAAGCTACAATAGTATAAAGTTGTTTATGCCATAAAAATCACTAATTCAACCTTACAAAATTCGTAAAATTCAATAATTAAAAGGCATTTTCATTTGCCAAAAAGGGAAAATCCAAACTCCGTTCCTACTGGTTGGAGATAAATACGAGGAGTTGCGAGTGTTATATGGTACGGTTTCGAGGGCTTGTAACTCGTGAGTTTTCTTACCAATTTGCAATGCTTGGAGTCCTTTTCAGAAGTCAGCTTTTTCACCTGAAAGTCAAGAGCTTTTTGGTCATGCAGTAACGGTAGCCAGTTGGTATATAGGTTTTGTTCGTGGTTCCGATAACTAAAATTTTGTAATTAATGGGTTATAATAATTTTTTAATCGATTGGTTATAAATTTTAATGTATAATTGAATCGAATCAAATCAAATTATTTGTAATTGATTTTAGATAGTTTAACTAGATTAATATCCGATTAAAAAATTTCCTATTTTTTTATTAATTTTTATATATTATATATTAGTAAATCGTATATTATTATTTCTTATAATGATTTACTCTATTAATAATTGAATAAAATTTTATTTTAATTTTTAAATTATATGATCTATAATAAATTATGGAATTTTAATTATTATATTTAATTGATTTGGTTCGATTAAAACCAATTAAAATTTTATTATAATCGATAATTGATTTGAGCTGTTCAAAACATTTAATTTAATAATTGATTATAATTAATTAAAAGCTGATTTTGAACACCCCTAATTGGTATTGAAATGCATTTTAAATCATACATAATAAACCTTTTTTAAAGAAAATTTTTAATAAATCATCTAAAACTTAACTTATGGCATATTTTCGAAGTCTATACATCCTATAAAACAATACTCATCATGCTACTGAGGACCTTCTAATATATCTTTTAATATTTTATTTATCTCCCCCATCGAAATAATATTATATATATATAATTGAAAAATATACTCCAAGTATATATTTATGTAAAATAGATAATTGAAATTCTTTTTTAATGATAAGATAAATGAAGTTTGGCTCAATTCTATCTCTCCAAGAATCAAGAGTAGAAGATTTCATAAATTCATATTTCCGTTTAACAATAGGATAAAGATCTGCTCAAAACTTGTCCCCCAAGATTAATATAGAGATTTAATTAATTAATTATACCAGATGGCTTGAAGACTATATTGTTGGTAGCATATAATTGCTCAACTTTGATTGATTATTTTTCAAATAAATAAATTGAATTTGATTCGGTTTACATGGCAAGGAATCAATGATATATATTTGCTAATTTTGTAAATATTCCTTTTCTCCGGGCTTGAAATTAAGTTTTACTAAATCTAAGGGAATTAACTTAGAATTTTATAAAAATTAAATCAATCTTTTTTTTTAAAAAAAAAAAAACCCTCTAGAGAAAATGATCAAAATTAGTTTTTTAATATTTTTATTTTGTTTCTTTTATCTTTTAAATATTTTTTTTATCACTTTTAAGGTGGATTTTATTTATCTTTTAACTTTTTATGTCTTTAGATTATTTTCGTTAGAGACTTAGAGTAGAAATTAAAAAAATGATATTACATTTCTTCACAACAGTTAAAAAAAAAAATTCCAAAATTAATTTCTAAAAGAACTTATCATGTCACTATAAAGTATTTCCAAAACTTTAAAAAGCGAAAATAAATTTAAAAAATACTTAAATATCTAAAAAGTGAAATAAAACGTTAACAACCCATTTTAAAAGTCAATAATTATCAAATGACCAAACTTGATCTGCCAAAACTGTATAACTTAACTAATTAGTAATTATTAAATTTCTATAAAAGTAGACATTTATATACAACCGAATAAAGTTATTTATAAAACATTAAATGAAAAACATTTGTAGTTGGATGAAATAAATATAAATATTCAATTTTCTAAAGAAAAACCTTCAAAGAATACTTTCACCTTTTAGAAAGATATAGATATCTTTTCCCTCAACATAAGCGTTCTTATCTGGATATTACTTGATATACAATATTAATCACATAAATAAAAATTTTGTTTTCTAAACTATATATATATATTTTTAAAGAATCTGGCTATTATTTTGTATTTAATATTAAGATATATTTGGCCAATTTGCTAAGGTGCGCTTTGAAGCGCGCTCCAACCGTTACCGTAACGGAATTTTTGCTCCGCTTGGTTGGTTGTATGAGTACTGTAGCAAAAATTCAATTACGATAACGGTTGGAGCGCTCATTAAAGAGCGTTCCGGAACGCATCTTAACAAATCCGTATATATATAATCATTATAGTTTATATATGATAAATTAATGTTCTTTCTATTTCACAGTCTATGCCACTTAGTCAACTCATAGAAATTTAAGATAATAGAGAAAAGAATAATGAAAGAAAATGAATATTTATCGAAAAAAATAAAAAACTTATGGTATTTAATATCTTTTCTAAGACAATTTTTAAGATGTAAAAAAATGTTAGAAAAATGAGTTTATTTTATTGATTTAACACATCTTTCCTACCTATTGATATAGTAATTTTTTCAACCCTTTCTTTTCGAGAAGAGAGCGAGACCTTTTAATGGCATAATTAGATGTTTAAAAATATAATCTTTGCTAAGTTTTACGTTTTGTTCTTCAATTTATTATTATTCTTTTTATCATGTTAATTCTTGAATAAATTACTATTGGATAACTTACTAAATTAAACCTTATTTAAAATAAAAAAATAGAAAAGTTCAGTCAACAACTTCTTAAACAAATTAATATGGACCAAATTTAATACTATACAATTCAATTTATCAAAAAAGGGTATAAATTGAAATTTTATGGAGCTAAATTCATGTTTCTAACTCAGTAAAATTTATTTCCTGTTAAGCCAGAGATTGAAATTTAACTAAAAAAGATTTAACTTAATATTGTTTAAAACCAATTGAATGTCATAGTTATAATTTGCCCCTATCAATTTTGTTCATGTGATTGTTGATTTGATGTTTTCAAAAATTCGATCAAAAGGATTAAATTATCCAACAATAATTTATTTAAGGACCAACACAACCAAAAAAAAGAATTAAGGATTAAAGTATAAGAATGATAAAAAATTAGATATTTAAATATTCAATTATTCCCTGATGGGAAATTGGAGAAGGCGTGCAGATGGGTGATTTTACGTGTCTTTTTCGATTCAACCTTCCCGGACACGAGAAAAAAAAGAAAAAGAAAGAAAAAACGGGAAATTAAAACCCAGAGTATATTTATATAAATGGATAGAGAAATCATGAATTTTATTATTTCCTCCGACCTTATTCAATAGTATCTCTCATCTTCTTCTTTCTCTCTCTAAATAATCTCTCTCATCTGCCGTTACAAATCCTTGAGAAGATCAAAAGGATTTTAATTCCGGTGCAATTGAAATTCTTCAATTTTTAATTTAATTTGTATAAACTTGTTTTTCAAATTGTAAAAATTCATTTGATATGATTATATATTTTTTATCAACCTAGGTTTTCACTTTTAATCACTGAAAAGAGATATACTTTGGGTATAGAGAAATTTACTTGTATTTGAGTTTATTGATTTCAAATTACCACACAGACAACAAAGGAGGTTTTTGAGAAGTTTGTTGTTATTGTGTTTTGGAAGTGTTGTTATTTATGTGTGATTTTATTGCTTGCGATGCTGACAAAAGAACGAAGTTGAACAGAGACCAGGAAAGAGGATTAGAATTGTGATATTTTTTTTTGTTGGAAATTTGAGAGGCCGAGGAAATTTATTAAGCGGTGTTTTATTCTGTTGTTGCACTGTTTTGGATGCTTTTTTTGGCGTTGGAAGTCGAAACTGATGACAGCTGTGAGTTTTGAGGGTTGAGTATTGAGGCGTTTTTTCGTTCTATATAGTCTAGAGGGATGCCGAAGTGCTGAGAAAGAAAGAGAAACCGATAGGAGTTTTGGTCTCGGTGTTGATTGTTTTATGAATTTGGGAATGAGGAATGACGGCCAGAAGGCAGTTCAGGGCGGTAGTGGAAACAAAAATACAGTGTGGGGGGGCGTCAGTAACAATGCTGCAGGCTTTATTCCCACTTCTTTCCGGGCTTTTTCTAGCTACTTGAAGATAGTTTCTTCGGGCGCTTCTACTGTCGCTTCAACTGTGAAGTCTGCAGCTTCTGCTGCTTCGGCCATTGTGGATAGGGAGTGGGAGTCCGGCCATGATCAGGTGTGTCTCTTATCTTTCATTGTACGCTCCAAATCGTCTGATATTGAGAAGTATTGTTGTTATCTAGGTTTCTAATTGAAAGATTGGAACTTTGAGTTCATTTAGTGTTATACACGGATGTAAAACTCCCCGTATCATGCAGTCTCAACTGTCATATTTCTCTAGTTGAACTTAAAATGCTATTACGTGTTTCCTTGGGTTTTCCCGGGAAGAAAGAGTTTGCCCATTTGTGGATTTGGAACCAATCAATTCTTGTATAGTCCGGAAACTTTGTATCTACCTGCAACAATTTGTGAAGAGACGTTCTTTGACTTAGAAAAGATTAAGTTTCAATGAATGTGTGGATCTTCGTGTCGGAGTTATGATTTGTGAATAGTGAATGCCTTTCCTGGTTGTTCTACCAGAAAAGTATGTTGTTGTTATCCAAAAGATTATGTTGTTAAAACGAGCTTCTCTTCGTCCAAAGAAGTTTTTCCCTGATGTGATGTGAGGTTGCGTTCTTTCATTCCTGTTCTTGATCTCTGTTTTGTTGCTTCCTTGTTATCTCTTGCAGATGAGCAAGCTATTGGGCATTTTTTAGTGCTGATTTATAATAATTGTGACTTATTACATTGAAAAAACTTGCTGTGTTGGACATTCTCCGATAATAATTTTTTTCATTTATGGAAACATTTGTTTGTAGTATGTCTTAGTGAGTAATGCTTGTCTGTTGTGGATAGTTAAAAGTATCTTAATATTCTTTGTTTTTAACTGTTACGCACATCTCTTTGTGAAGCGGTGGTTTTCCATTGGTTGTTGACTCGTAGAGTTCTTTGGATGCACTATGTCAACTTTGCGAAAGGCATCCCTACTGATTGCTAATTGCTGTAACCTGACAGTTTGAGTATTTTAGGTTTAAGTTGTCAAAATTTTTGTCGGAATCTGTAGTCGGTAGATGGTGACCTGGCATTGGGTATTTGCTGGTATTTGTCGTATGTTAAGGCATTCAGACCCAAAGCTGTTCGCCTACTTTGTGTGGACTTGTCAAAACAAAACACGTATTATTTATGTTTGGGTTTGTAGTGTCCCCGGATTTTATGCTGCACTTTTTGGATAATTTCTGACTGGTTTCTCAGTTGGTAAAATAATTTTAATGCTTTTCTGCCAAAAAATTATGCCAGATGTTTTGATGCCAATAAATTTGGTATTGTTCAATAAGGCTAATGTAATCCAAGTTTCCCTACCCTTTAAACATGGTAGACAAGCTCCTCAGGTAAAAATTAGTCTACAGTTCTTCACAGACTTTCACCATTGACAAGATGTTGAATCACATAATTGACGTGTCTCTCTAAGTTGAAGACTTGAGCTAAAGTTGGTTAGAGCAGAAAAGTTTGGGTTCATGTTCTGCTTGAACTGCTAACTTGAAATTAATATTTGGCCCATGCATATTTTTTTTAAACTCCTTTTATGAAGAGGATATTCCAGGTGTTGTTATCTCTTTTAGTGGTTTCCAGAGTGCTCCTTTGGGTTTTATTTGTTGTCCCTTCAGGCCTTGGCACATAGATGTCCTTAAATAAATCTCTGGTCTATTGAGAAGCAAAGACTGAATTAATCTTTTTTTGGACATAAAAAATAGTTAATGTGGAATCTTGCTGGGTGATAACAGGCAAGGTAAAACTGGAAAAAAAGTGTAAGAGTTATGTTGTCGATTTCATAACGTAACAGCTAAATGAAAACCAGGGGGTGTAATTTCAGACTTCCTTAGGCTTTAGCAGTTACATGGCTGGCAATTTGAAAAATGAAGTTGTGTTAACGCGTCTTAAATTTTCTTTAAGTTTACTTGTCTGCTAGCATGATTTCTGAATCATCTTCCAACAACTGTTCATATTGAGAATTAAATATAATTGCAAGTATTGTTTTATAATTGCATTTGTTGCATCAGTTAGCTTTAATGTGCTCTATCTAGATTCTTATAATCACTTAGGTTGAAATGTTTTTGAAATGATTTCTAACTGTTTCGTATCAGGGATTCATGAGTATTCACTAATTTTGCTTTCTATAGTTTATATCTCCAACACATCAGTTTTTGCCTCTCATTGCTTATTGCTATTCTACTTTTCCTTGGTAATCTGATTGATTTACATAGAATTGTTAATTCACATTTTTTGTGATATAGGTGCACTGGGCTGGTTTCAACAAGCTAGAACTTGAGGGGGGCATCAATAAACTTGTTCTTTTGCTGGGGTATCAGAACGGTTTCCAGGTTTGGGATGTTGAGGATGAAAATAATGTGCACAACTTGGTTTCAAGGCAAGATGGTCCTGTTTCATTTTTGCAAGTATTGCCAACACCTCTAGTATCAAAACAAGCTGAGGACGTATTTACTGGCAGTCGGCCAATGCTGATAATTTGCACTGATGGATGCTTCCAGGGAGATGCTAACAGTCAAGACAGATTATCTAAACCTTGTAACGGGACCATCCCACATGTCCCTGATTTACCCCAGGGCAGTGTTGTGCCTACTGTAGTGTGTTTCTATTCTTTGAAATCTCAGTCCTTTGTCCATCACTTAAAGTTCAGATCAGCTGTTCATGCAGTAAGATGCAGCTCTCGCATCATTGCAGTCTTACAAGCAGCTCAGGTATGTAGTATCAGATCTTAAGCTGCCATATCTGTTTTTTATTAGCATCTGAATGATATTATTAGTGTCATCATAGATTCACTGTTTTGATGCTGCGACATTGGAGAGGGATTATACAATTCTTACGAATCCAGTTTCTATGAGTTGCGGATCTGGAGGTATAGGCCTTGGACCTCTTGCAGTGGGTCCCAGGTGGCTGGCATACAGTGGGAGTCCAATCGATGTGCCCAATTCTGGGCGTGTCAGTCCACAAAAACTTGCAACTTCTTCTAGTTTCCCTGGTCCAGCTTCACATGGGAGCTTGGTTGCACATTATGCAAAAGAATCAAGCAAGCAAATAGCTGCTGGTATTGTTACTTTAGGTGATATGGGATATAAGAAGCTGTCCAGGTACTATTCTGATCTCTTACCTGATGGCAACAATTCTCAGACCGGGAGTGCTCGCCTGAGGGTACAGGGAACTGTAAATGGCCAATTGTATGACTCAGATGGCGTTGGAATGGTAATTCTATTGATCCTGTTTTTCACATTGAATTATCGTTCTATTCATATTCATTATGCATACTGGTAAAATTTATTGTCTTGACTCTGAGATGCTTGATAATATGTGTATCTATATCTTTCTTTCTTCCCCTGACCTGTGACTTTTAAGTGACATAAGTTACTTTGACATGACCAAGTGGGTTTGGAATTGAGTATCAGATCTGATTTTTGCTCTTTCATACTGTTTCTTTCTGATATTATGCTTGTGAGGTTTGCGCTTTTGTGGGTGTTTGGATCAGCCATGTTTCTTTACCTGTTCCTTCCTGGTTTCATATTTTGTGACAAAAATTAATAAATTGATTGATAGTTGGCATGCATTCTTCTGTTTCAACCGTCAAAACTTTTTTTGTCTCCATTTAACACAGGTAATTGTCAGAGATACCATTCGAAAGACTCTCATCACTCAATTTAGGGCACACAAGAGTCCTATATCTTCATTATGCTTTGATCCAAGTGGGATGCTTTTGGTGACAGCTTCAGTCCAGGGGCACAACATTAATGTGTTCCAAATAATTCCTGGATGCTTTGAAAGTTCTTCTGGTGCTGATTCTGGGGCCTCTTGCATTCATCTTTATCGGCTGCAACGTGGTTTAACTAATGCTGTAAGATCATTATTTTTTTTCTGGCCACTCCTTGAAACTGTTCTGCATCAGGCTGTGGATATCGGTTTGACAATTTTTCTCTTCTTCCAATACCTTTTCAGGTTATACAGGACATCAGTTTCAGTAGGGATAATCAATGGATTATGATAAGTTCTTCACGAGGAACAAGCCATCTTTTTTCGGTTTCCCCTTTTGGGGGATCAGGTGGACTTCCATCTGCTGATGCTTTTTCCAGAAGCAGTGGATCTGTCATGCCTAGAAGAACTGCTGTTTGTCCCCCTAATTCTGGTTTTGTTTTCCATCAGGAAAATACCGCTGCTCCTCCAATCACACTCTCTGCTGTGAGCAGAATAAGGAGTGGAAGTAATGGTTGGAGGCAGACTGTAAGTGGTGCTGCTGCAGCTGCTACTGGAAGGATGAGTTCTAACTCGGGGGTTATTGCAGCAGCTTTCCATAACCACGGAGGCAATGATTTGCATCTAGAGACCAGCCTCTTGAAGACTACTGGTCACCTGCTAGTCTTTTCTTCCCCTGGTTGTCTGGTGCAACATGTATTGCGGGTATCTTCTGGTCAAGATTCTATGACTTCTTTGAATGGAGTAGGCACAGTTCATGAGTCAGGGCCTGAAACTGATACAAGATTAATTGTTGAGGCAATCAGGAAGTGGAATGTTTCCCATAAACAAAACCGAAAAGAGCGGGAAGAGAATATTGACATCTATGGTGAGAATGGGAATTCAGATAGCAGCAAAGTATTTCCTGAAGGAATGGGAAAGAAGAAAAGTATTTGTTCGGATGCCAGGGATACTCTTATGAAAAATAAGACGGTGTTTGAGGAAAGACATCACATATACATATCTGAAGCTGAGCTCCAAATTCATGCCCCTCGGATTCCACTATGGGCTAAATCAGAGGTACCTTAGTTTCTGCAACGAGTGTAAATTTTGTTATAAGCATTGGAATGAGATTAATATCTTTTCTTTTTGTTACTTCTTTCCAGATATACTTTCAGTCAATGTTGGCAGATGGTGTTAACAAGGATGAGGTAGGTGCTGTTGGGGGAGAGATAGAGATTGAAAGGATCCCAGTGCGAATGATTGAAGCAAGGTCTAAAGAATTAGTTCCAGTCTTTGATTATCTTCAAGTGCCCAAGTTCCAGCAGGGAAGGTGTGTTATTGTTGTACTGTTGACATTGTCATTATCTTATTTTTGTTTCTTTTCGCCTCCCCCTCCCTTCGTAATGAGTGGCTCTGCTTTTTGGTTTTTAGTAGTCTTATATGGAATATCATGTAGAAGGAAAGCAAAAGCTGGCAAGTTTATGTCATTAGTCTTGGCCTCAACTTTTCCTCTTTAAATTCATCTATAAGTTGGTTGAATTTTGGCACTGCTTCTGAAGTCACCGTCCTTGTATTCAGGTCTCCTGTCTTAAGTGGCAATGATGATGGGCAACTGCTATGTCAGAAGTCTGGTGACAGCAAGCTCACCTGGACAGGCAGTTCTGGTTTTTCTGACTCAATGGTTGAGGCTGATGTGCATGATGCCACTGAAAAAGGTGGACACAGAGGTGTTCAGATTCTGGTAGACAGAAAGAAGGGCTATGTAAAGATGAATGATTGCCCAAAACAAAATGATCTGCCTGAGGTTGTAAATAATAGAGAACTGTCAGCAAATGAGACTCAATTTAACTTTGTAAATAATAACATAGGTGGCCTGAAAGTGGAGTATCTATTTGAAGATGATGGTGGTGGTGAGCATGATTAGAGGTAATGATTTTTCCTACTCTCTTTAATGCTAGATTCACATTCCCATTTTGGCGTATGCACTCAGCATATGATCTCTCTAAGAGTTCCAATAACTGTGCATCCTTTCAGAGATACATTTGGCCTTTTCTGAGATATCATCCGTCTTTGAACTACTGATTTTTGTGCATCATTATATCCTTATTTGCCTGAATATTGATTCGGTGAATACAATGCGGCTGTGAAGAATTCTCTTGCTAAGTTGCAGATTCCCAATTGTCTATTGCTTTATATGTGTCAGTTTCCTTATGAATGCATTTTCCTTGGGGGTGTTGACCGACTAATGCCCTTAATTTTTGTATGTCCAGGTATGGAGATATTCTTTTACCCTCCATGAAGGTTGTTATAAGTGTTAATATAGTAGGCGGTGATTAGAACAGTGGTGCAATGGGGCTTTGTTTGCAGTGCGGTTCTGTGGATAATATATCTGTCGTTTTGTTTCTGCAACTTTGTAAATAATATAGACTGATGAAATACACTGGATTACTGGTTATAACTTGTAAATAATAGCATGACGCCTTTTTTTTTTTTTTAACATTTTGCTGTTCTACTTTGAATGAGCACTGAGAATTTAGTGGGAAAATGGCACCATCCTCATTTTCTTCTTCACTTAGAAGTGCAGCTGTGTTTTAGTGTTGCAGGTTTGCAGAAGGCAATTAGTAAATGACCCATTTATGTTTTTAAAAGCCAATGGAGCCAGTTAGTACAAGGTTGTCTGGAGAAGGTCAGATTTTCTCCCAGTTTTGTGTGAGTGGAAATGAGCATTCTTCTCTTGTTTCCTCAGCTGGGGATGGCGGTTGAATTTTATACCACAGGATCTGTGCAGAGACTTCTTCCACACACAACCCACGAGCTTCTGAAGAGGGATATTGACGCAGGTGGATATGGTGGGTTGAGGAATAAGAAATTCTGAAAGAAATTTAATAATAGAAATTCAAGAAAATTATAACTTTTAGTTCGGATGAATAGTAAAAAGGTGAACACTGGTAGTGAACAGTATGTCGGAACAGTGATGGTGAACAATATCCTGATGAACAGTATAATGATAACAATTTCGGAAAACTTTTGAAAACTGAAACTTTGAATAACCCGTCAAAGTTTGAGGCTTTTCGTCAATCTAACTTCTGAACTTGTCAGAGATCTAGACAACGAAAATTGAGTTCTTTTCCTCTAAACAAATTTCAATCTAAAATAGTTAAAGGATGAAGAAAGAAAAAACAACACCTTGCGATCACAAGGAAAGAGAGATAAACCCTGAAATATTATTGATAATATATTCTCCTCTAACTCTTAGGTATTCATCCTTATTTATAATAGTAGAAGTTCTGTGTTCCTAATCAGACTGATAAATAAAATCCAAGTGAATTACTAAAGCTAAGTATTGTTTTCCTGATCAGATTAGGAAATAAACATCAGGAAGAAAATAATAAAAAAATAAAACAAATTTCTAAATAAAATTCTATCTAATTAAATAAGTAAAATTATTAAATAATCTTGACATTACTCGTCTAATTGTTCTCTACAATGGGCTAAATCTAGAAAACAAGTACGTCTGCTCTTGGTGGGGCATTGAAGATAATGGAATATTTACAATTGATTAGCACTTGGAATTATAATTATATTCAATAATTTCCAAAGTTTCACATATAAAATATTTCTTTTTTAAAAATAAGTTTTTTAGCATTCTACACGGAGTTGCAGAAATCTGTCTTAATACTTAAATAACCTTGATTTAATCTTCTCTTCATTCATGAATATTATATATTTTTCTCCTTTGGAAACTCTAAATGATGACTTAAAAATTAAACACTAAAAGTACGAATTTTTGGATTTGAAAGGATAAAACTTTCTTAACCTATCATTTCCTGCTGGTTTTTATACCTAATCAAAACTAACCAAGAAGAATCTTTTCACAAAAGGTTATTAGTGAATTCTTGTGCAAAAATCCCAATTAATTCAGAGAAAATACTGTATATTTTTTCTTTCCGCACTAAAAGAACAAGTCTATTCTTCTTCAACTTCATTATCCTTGGAAATCAAGGAATAATGAATGAATTAATACAGCAGCTTTCTTGTTTAAGCCTGGTTACGCCACAAAGTTGACTGGCTAACTTGCCGGGTTTGAAGAAACCTCTAAAAATTACTAAAATATAAGCAAGTGATTAACATTCTAAATCAACAACCTAATTCCCCCAAGACAACAAAATACGATCTTCCTGTAATGTTCACTCCAACGGTCGTCCAACTACCAAGCCTTTCTAGTAGAGGACACCCTCCCCTCCTCTCCCCTCCCCTGCGCTTTCCCCCGCAACCCAATGAAGAAAACAAAAAGAAGTCTTAGAAATTCATCAGTCATTTTCCATTTAGAAACTCTGTTTCCGTCAAATCCCAAACACACATTTCGATTCAAGTTTCCTATTCTTGAAACTTGATGTGAAGGCAAAGCCAAAAAGGCGCAACCCAACAGCAAATTCTTATTCTCTCTATTGCTAATAGAAGAAGTCCTCTTGTGCTACAATATTCTTCTCTCCTCTCTCTTGCCCCCAACGTCCCTTCTTCAAAACTAAGCCAAAGTCCTAAGATATAGCCACGAAAACCATGCAAATTCTTCTCAGTTTGGAGTCAGTCGTTTTCATCAAACAACTCCCTTTTCTTTCTTTGGGGCCTAAATAATAATATATCCCAGTAAAAAACCTTCATATCTAACCTACATGCTAAGCAAGGTTAGGTAAGTGATAACAACCCAAAACATAAGCCTTCCTTTTACAGCATTTGTTCACCATTCCTCTTTGCAGTTTCAGTTCAATTCTTCTTCAAGATTACTGCTGGTGATAAACCAGGTCTGGAGGAGCCAAGGATTCTTCATTTCTTTGTGCTGCATTTTCCGGTCTGGACGAGTTCCAAGAACAGAAAAAAAATGCAACTCCATATCTCCCCTAGTTTGAGGCATGTGACAGTGCTGCCGGCAAAAGGGTTTAAGGAGTTCATCAAAGTGAAGGTTGGAGCAAGAAGGTTTTCGTATCGGATGGTCTTCTATTCCCTTCTGTTCTTGACATTTCTTCTTCGGTTCATCTTTGTTCTAACGGCTGTTGACAATATTGATGGAGAAAGCAAATGTTCAACAATTGGTATGTTTTCTGTTTCCCTCTCTTCTGGCTACACAAAAAGATAGACATAAACAAGTATGCATCATTATGGGAAAAGACAATGCTAAACGTGGGTATCCATAGTTATGCTATGAAGTTAGATTCATGTTTCAGGAACATACTCCTAAGTTGAATGATCAAGAAGTTGGTTCTTTTTATAGCCTAAAGATCTTTCAATCATAGTATATAAAAGCTATGAAGAACTTCCAATCCTTCTTGTCATTGATGTATTCAGTCAACCAACAAAAAAAGACAAGAATGTAAAAGGACGAGGAACTTGAGGTTAAATTTCTGATCAGAGAAGCCTTGTAATAGGGGAAAAATGAGCATGCAGAACACTCATAATATGAGAAGAAAGTCATTAAAACATTTCATATCTTTCATTTTAAATCCTCTTCTGCAAATGGGAAAACTCGTCGTTACAGTTTCAAGATCATAGTGCAAGCAGGGGTTTGATAAGAATACGTCTACGATACAAACTTATGTAGAAGCATTCCTCTTTTCCCATTTGTTTTTGTGTCTTCTTTCCTATTTGGGTTCAGTTGGGGGGGCTCAAGGGAGGTGGTTGATGACGGCAATAGATTAACAGAACCCAGAAATAATGACCAGAAGCTGTTTTCTTTACCTATTCTGATATTAACTAACAGCTGTTTTAATTCTGCTAGGTTGCTTGGGGAAGAAATTAGGACCAAGAATATTGGGAAGAAGAACTGAAGCACCTGTAATTTCTTCATTCTTACTATGGAAATCAGAAGATGATACTTCCTCTTTTCCTATTTATAAGTCATTTGAAATAACTATTTTATCTCTAATTATAAATCATTGTCGTTAATTTAATGAATATTTTATTTATTTTTTTCAATATTACCCATTCTCTTCATAAAACATTTTTCTCTCTTTCTTTCTTAGCGTTCTTTTCAGAGGGACATTTCGTGAATAAAATCTTTATCTTAATATTGACAAAATTATTACAAATGACTTATAAATCGGGATGAAGGATGTACAGTTTTACACATTGAGTAAAAAGGGCACTAGAGATAACTGAACTTTCTTCTCTCTCAGGT
This sequence comes from Parsonsia alboflavescens, assembly GCA_028571225.1. Taxonomy (NCBI): domain Eukaryota; kingdom Viridiplantae; phylum Streptophyta; class Magnoliopsida; order Gentianales; family Apocynaceae; genus Parsonsia; species Parsonsia alboflavescens. The sequence goes on along the minus strand of JAOXNR010000009.1, from coordinate 89,797 downwards.
CCCCAAAATTATGTATCAAATACTGGAGGAACCAATAAATCAAGATGAACTAAAATCTGGACCAGAGATTCCTCAGTCACTAGAAGAGTTCATGGCAGAGATGAAACAGAGCAAACCTGATGCAAAGATATTTGCTGAGAAGCTCAAGTCAATGGTAATATGAATCTTTGTAACCTCCAACATACACAGTTCTATTAACTCTTAGCTATTTAAGAACAATCAGGACTTATAATCAAGCAAAGATTCTCAATATTGTTTTGTCTCCAGATATCAATATATTGAACTTACTAACTACCCTAATGTTAAGTCATTCATCTTCCTTTGATGTGCTTTTGCAGGTCACCCTTCTCGAACAGAGGACGAGGAACGCAAAAATTCAAGAATACCTGTACCGTCATGTGGCATCGAGTAGCATCCCAAAACAACTGCACTGCCTTGCCTTGAAATTAGCAAATGAACATGCAAATAATGCCAATGCACGCCTCCAACTTCCATCACCGGAACTTGTCCCTGCCCTAGTTGACAACTCCCTTTTCCATTTCGTCCTTGCCTCTGATAACATCCTTGCTGCCTCAGTTGTTGCATCATCACTTGTTCGCAACTCCTTGCACCGAGAAAGGGTTGTCCTACACATAATAACAGACAGAAAAACCTACGCTCCAATGCAGGCATGGTTTTCATTGCATCCTTTGGAACCTGCAATCATAGAAGTTAAAGGTTTACATCATTTTGATTGGTTAACCAAGGGGAAGATCCCAGTGCTAGAAGCAATGGAAAAAGATCAAAGAGTGCGGTCACAATTTAGGGGGGGTTCATCAGCCATTGTGGCAAATAATACTGAAAAGCCTTATGTCATTGCTGCAAAGTTGCAAGCACTCAGTCCAAAGTACAATTCGTTGATGAATCACATAAGGATTCATTTGCCAGAGGTAAACCTTCACAATCAGAAGCTAAAACACCTTTCAAAATATATCTAGCAATATGTCTCAAATTTATACACTTGTTTTCAGTTATTTCCCAGCCTAAATAAAGTGGTCTTCCTCGATGATGATATCGTAATTCAAACTGATCTTTCACCTCTATGGGATATTGATATGAATGGGAAAGTGAATGGAGCAGTGGAAACATGCAGAGGTTATGATAATTTTGTCATGTCAAAGAGGTTCAAGAGCTATTTAAACTTCTCTCATCCACTGATAGCAAAGAACTTTAATCCCAATGAGTGTGCATGGGCGTATGGTATGAACATCTTTGACCTGGAAGCTTGGAGGAAGACTAACATAAGCAAGATGTACCATTACTGGCTTGATGAGGTAACCTGCAGAAATCCACTCCATGCTCATGATCTTAGGATATAAAGTCAGTAATACTTTGCAGATTCTGAATTTCAAAGATAGGAAATTCAAAACGTTGCAAAATCATTGAACACTGAGAAAAATATTGAATATCTGTGAGAAAACACAAATCACTAAGCAATATATAACAGCATTCTCTTACTATCCTTGTTTTTTTGCAGAATATAAAATCTGACCTAAGTTTGTGGCAACTGGGAACACTGCCTCCGGGGCTAATTGCATTCCATGGTCATGTTCGAGTAATTGACCCCTTCTGGCACATGCTAGGACTTGGTTACCAAGACAATACAAGCATTGCAGATGCTGCAGGTGCTGGTGTCATTCACTTCAATGGCCGAGCAAAACCTTGGCTAGACATAGCATTCCCCCAACTTCGGCAACTTTGGAAAAAATATATTGACTTCTCTGATAAATTCATCAAAAGCTGTCATATAAGAGAGTCATAGATTGGAGCTTGAGAAGAAGATAGCAACCAGCTTGTAAATGAGGGGACAGGAAACAGGTTCATCAGTTCTCTAGGCGTGGTGCTCTGCCAGCTACAATTTTTTGACCTCTTGTTCCTTACAATTTTCAGCAGCAAATTATTATTCTTTTAAAAGAATCTATATATCATAAAGCCTCTTTTATTTTATCTCTATAAGTGCGAAGACAAAGATCCCTTTTATTTCCTTTTGCCCAGTATCATCTAAAATCAGACACTTCATGTTATTGAAGGCAGGACTCCTGCAGAACGGATGAACAGGAGGGAAAAAAAAGGGAGGGGGGAGGGGGAGAACCGAACACAGAGAGTTGAATTTTTTATTCCTTTAACACGGAGGTCACTAAGCAATAACTTGTATCCTCCTCCCATCATTCAAAAGATAGTTGCAATAAGGCCACTTGGGGAGAGCTGTAAATTGGAAAAGATAAATGACCATCAGCAGTAAGCACCTTAAAACTACAATTAAAGAAGAAGATAAATGTCTACGGAGAAATGAAAGATATAAAAACTTGGTCTAAAGTTCTTACATTAAGGATAAAACTATGCTCTCCATTTCAGCAGTTTCAGGTAAATGACTTCAAGCCATGATGAGCCTCCCGGCCTCAACAAAATCAACAAGTATAGTACCTTCCCCCAACCCCAGGGAAGGATGGCATCAACACTAGCTATCGGAGTAAGTGTATTATGCATAATTGCATATACAACAAATGTAGAAATGGACAAAGAATTGCCATGTTTGCTTGACTCAAATGAATTAGTTGCTTCCCATTTGACACTTTAGGAAGAGGAGGGAATGGGATAAGATACCATTCTCTATGCATTTCTTGTATCCACAAATCCCCTCAGAGTAAAATGGAAGCACAGAAAGCATAAGATTTACTTACAGAGCAAGATAACACACTAAACTCGGTGATTTGTTAAAGTGTACTTGGTGAATGTAAGAAGGACATGATAATACGATAATATTATACCCATGAAAGTAAAACATTTAATAAGTTCCAGAATCATAACAAAATTGTAAGCGTTTGATTGTGTGACATTTGAGTGCTGAACTATCTGTCCTGGGTCAAGAGAAACAGCAAACATTAAGGACAGTGTATTTGACAATACAACACATTACAATGCTTCCATCTAGGCATGGGTATTCCTGGCTTGTAATACTGTCAAACTAGTATTAATTTGGGAGAAGATGTTTGATTTCAACTATTCTACAGTTAAAGAAGATTAAAAGCTAGAACCTGACAAGCATGAACTCATTAACTCTCCTATCAGGACATGGAAGCAAAACCTCAGTGAAACGGATGCATTTACTTTTTTCCAGTCGCATTTGATACCAAATTCTTCAAGAACTTTGCAGTCTTGGTAATGGGCGAGTTGATAGCCATCTGATTATACAAAACATTCTCCACCTCAGCGATTGATGGCCGCGCTTTAAAACTGGAAACCATTTTCATTTCTCCATCTTCTTCAACCAATATATTCCATCTCTCGCCACTCAAAACGCCATCTCTCACAAACCTAAAGATGACACCTTTTCGCTTGCTCAAAATTCCACTAACCTCCAACCCCGTGAACGAGTACACTACATCAAATGAACCCACAAAGCCACTCATTTCACCAAAGTCACTTTCCTCTTCAAAAGCCCACTTAGGATTGAAAATGACTACTGGTTTTGGATACAAAGAATCTGTAATTAACTCCATAACAGCCACTTCTGACGCTTCTAGGGCCAAAAACACTGCAACATCAGCAGAACTCAGAGTTCTGTTATCTAGTTTATGAACTGATTTAATATCAATATTTTCAATGAGAACATTCACAGACAGCGATTCGAATGCCTTTGTGGCAGCTTGTGCTAAACTTTGGTCTGGCCAAAAGATAAATATCTTAATTTTGGAGCCTTTTCTTCTGATGGGAATGCCTCCGAACACCTCAAGAGCAAGTTGAATAAGGGAAGGAGGTGAATCATCAATAACCGGAATCTCGACCCGCAGTTTTGGTTGCTTCGGTTTCTTTAGTTTCCCAGAAAGTTTAGGGTTGCTTAGGGGCTTTTCTAAGGTGGATGACAATGCACTCTTGGCTTGAAGGATGGCTTCTTCTCTTGAGGTAGGTGGAGTAGGAGATGAAATTGCGCATTGTGGGGATAGGGACGGGTTTCTTGATTTGTTTAGGGGTTTTATTGGTGTAATGACGGGGGAAAAATCCTGATGCAGCTGTAATTTAGGGGTCAGAGAAGAAGCAGCAACTTTGGAATTTCTGAAGCTGAATGGGTAAACTGAAAATCTGATGATTTGCATTTCCACTTGCAGTCTAAAGAGATTGGAACTCATCTCTGAAAACTCAAAGCTTTACTGGGAAATGAGGACTAAATTGAGAATACTGTAGCACGTTGGGGTAAATGACGATAACATGAAAATAGATGGAGCAACGGCAACCACACATAACACCAGGGAACAGGGATATCTGTGTTCCCAGTATTAGTTCTGAAAAATTCTATTATGAACCGTAATTCACCTCGATATAAATTTGTATGGCAAAAAATTATATAATAACCCTTAATTTATATGAACTTATGTGTAGGAACATGAAGTAAATACATAATAGAATTTTCCATTAGTTTTCGCATGATGAACCCCATGCACCAATAATGACTGACCTCTTCATGACCCACCATACACCATCGTGATTTAATTAAGCATTCCAACCATGCACCGGTAGTGCGTTGTATTCATGACAATTATACTAGCACACAGAATTTTCTGAGAGAATGAAGACCGAATAGGAGATTTTACGGTCACAAGTCATAACCAGAAATGGATGGCAGGAGTCCCTCCAATTCGACAAAATTCTATGTATATGAAGTTTTGGGAAGAGAAGTCTTCCTACAAGGAAGATTTTCATTTGACTGGAACTGCAACAGTGGCGCTTGTGATAAGAAGCTACTAAATCCTAAAATCAATGCCAGGATAAGCTACCAATCACATTTATATGCAAAAAAAAAGCATTAATTAAGGCCCCAAGAAGCAAGATTCTTCAACCATCCATGAAATTCAGTTACATTGCTGTGAAGAAACTGCTATCACAGTCTAAGAGAAATGACAAACTACAATAATAATTTCGCCACATGGACAGAACAACAAAGCTGCAGGTCTTGATTTCCAAATTTCAGGCAACAGGTGGGTGGAGTACATGATCCTGTGAGGTATCAACAGAAGCAGGAGGCAAGAATTGCCACATGGCAACTCCAGGATAACTGATGACAGGTACCAGTTTGTTGCCATGTCCTTGGCCCTGAGCAGTAAATGCAGCAGGAATGGCAGGAGGCAGGAATCCTGGCTGGGGATTCATGGTCTTCAGTTGTTGTTCCAGCTTTTCCTTCTCGGCCTTCAACCTTTGCTTTTCATCACGGAGCTCGTTCTTCTCAGCCTATAACAGCTCAAGGATTAGCAAACTAGCCAAGAAGTATACAATGCCCCTGCCTCCATCACGGAGGAGAAAGAAAGTTGCATAAAGAGAGGAAAATTGGGAGTAGCAAAGAAAGAAGAAAAACAGTAAAGGAAATAATCACCTTGAGTTCTTTTATCTTTTCTTGAAGACTAAGGTTCGAGTCCTTCAGCTTCTGGGTTTCAGTACGTAACTGAGTCACCATTCGAACAGCATCAACCAAAATAGCAGCCTTGTCAGTTTTGGGAGGCCTTCCAGGGTCAATTAAAGCCCCCAATTCCACAAATCTGGAGAACATGCCACGATAGTTAAAAGTGATGGTCAATATAAGTAGCAGCAACAAAAGAAGACAAATGAAAGATGCAAAAAAATTGCACACACTTGTCATTTAGCCTATCTCGGCGCTCTTTTTCCCTACAAGCCTTGGAACTTGATGAAGCACATGATTCAGTTCTCGCACTGTAACAAAGTCATAAAAAAACTGACAAATTAGTCATTGGATGGTTTAGAGAAGTTCTTATGCCTACCAATATAGAATCATAAGCTGCATCACTCATGTGCCTAAACATTCAAATATCAGCATCAAACAAACACACAGATCTGAAATAAGTGAAACCAATACAAGAGACACGAGAGATAAAGGAAGAGTGTTCAATTTTATGGCATAAACTTCAGCTCAGTGTCATGTCAAAGTCACTTAGTGACATTCTTATTTTATTACCCACAAAAAGGTTCACCAACAAATGAGACTAAAAAGAACATGCACAACTAAAACCTGAGGCAAGCACACTCTCACACTCAACCTCTCAATTAGATCAATTATTCCTTTTTCCCGTTCCCCCCATCTTTTTGTGGGAAAATGAACAAAAAGAAAGGGATGTAAATCATAAAACAAAACCCACCAACACAGGAATATACATATTTTGTACAAATTGTTATAAACAACCCAAAGTCAGAATGGGATATATAACAAAAGAAATTCAACACCAATGGACAAAATAAAGCCCACAGGTATAACATAACATCCACTAGAATAAACATAGGTAAAAGGACTGTTCACCGTTTCTTCAAGCCAGTTTCCTTCACAACACCATCAGAATCAGCAAAAGAGCCATCAACCTCCACACTGAGACAAATGAAATTGGAATGCAGTAGTGATGTTATGCATAATATAAGTTAGTTGAGAAGAATCTCCAGTACAATGAGAAAAGTAAATATTTTAACAAATGTTGCAAGAGCAAACAGCGCTCTAATATCTGCATATGCAAACGCCAGCAAACCACATAAACAAAGTCATGCACTCAAGAAGAAGCCAATTAACACGGCTGTATTGTTTGCCTACACTGACCTACTCAAATGTCCCAAGGTCCCCACTATAGGTTATTGTGCAGAACAAAAAAAAGTGGGAAAAACTGTAATAGTCATTGAGCAAAAGATAGATATTCAACTACCAATAGGATTACAAACTAACTGAACAGTCCAGGAAAATCTGCTCCTTCACCTAGATTAGGTTCAAATGTCAACCAATTCCTGTAAGGAATAACCTTTCGCAGAAGAGAGAGAAAGGCACATAGATTGAGATTCTAGGCAAACTATACTGTAATCACCACAATGAGGTTTCTGTCATAACAAGTATGAACAGAATGATTAATCTATGAGGCATTACAGTGTTGAAACCAGAATGCTCAACATTTAGGCAAGTCTGTCTGATCCAAAGTCTGTAACATGGTATCTAATTGATTCCACTACCCATTAGAAGCACTGGGCTAAGATTGGAAATTCTTGTGGTGAGGGTTTTAAAGTTGATGAGGACTTCATGAAATTGACACTAAGAAGGAGAAAATAGAGGAACTCCATTTCTTGAGAAGTGATGTGGTTTATCAATATGTTATCTTATTCAGACTTTGACCCGGTTTGGTACTGGAAAATATCCTACCAAACAACAAGCAATTCAATGACAAGATTCTCTGTATTGAAGGTACTACTTATCACTCATTAAGGGGGAAATCCTATGTTGCATTCATGCCATCCAGCATAAAAGTAAATATTGTCGTATATCATATCCATATCCTGCACCAGTGCCACGAAAGATTATGCAAATGATAATCAAGTCAAGAGGACGACTTCACATCAATGGTGCTATTTAACACTTGTTGCGATCAAGTCAAAGACCTGACTCCTCATTAATGATGTCACTTGCTAGCACCTTTCAAAATAGCGGTACCTCACAGCTCTAATATTGTGTCCGAATTTGTTGAGACGTGCCATATCAAGCTAACAGTTCTCACACTAGATCAGAAGCCGAGGTTATCAAGAAAAAACGCAAATACAGATCATGCCAACCAAAGACCTCTAGAGAGTAAGTTTTGTAAAATTAACACGAGATATTCTCTAATTTTGGCTATGTTACCATCACTAACATACTTACATGCATATTTAAACAAAATTTTAACACAGGTAAATTTATTCTCTACAAGAAGATCATGCCAAATAGGATTTTCTTATAAACAAGCAAAAAGTACATCACAGCATCTATAGATTCCAACTTAAGCTACAACGCTGCTGCTAGTATTACCAATGCTAGCTTCAACACAAAGACACCATATGTAACGGAGGGACAGAAAAGGAAAACTTCCTAGATTAATCTTCAGATACAACTAAAAACCATATCAAACAGTGAACAAAAAGAAAAAGCCCAAGGAATCCAACTGGGTTACCCAGCCAACCTTCCTAAAGGACTAAAATTCAAAAAAATCACAAAAAAGAAAGAATCAAGAAAACCCAATTCAGTGCAGACTCAGACTTTCGAAATTATAGGAATTGCCCGAAAGTCTGAACTTTTCACTATCAAAATCAAATTAAGTATGAACTAAAAGTTTTAACATTAAACAATTACCTAGCATTTGATGAAGCATTCAAGGGGGCTTGCACGGGCCAATTAAACCCTGGACCGGAAGCTGAAAAGTTCCCATCGGGCACAGAGATATCTTCAAACCCATAATCATACAACCAGTTGGTATTTTCCGGGGAAACCATCTCACATCAATGAACCCCAAAGAAAAAGGAAACCTTTTTAAAACCAAATGAAAGAAATCAAAATTCAGTAATCAAAAGCAAAACTAAACGGACAAAATTTGAGGCTTCTCACTTTTTGAGGAAATATAAATGAGATGGAAAATTATGTTCCTGTAGGTGGAGAATGAAGAAGACGAAGACCCAAAAATTTTATATATATTGGAAACAGTAATTGCAGAGTGGTATATGCCGGTACGGCAACTGGGACACACGATGGCTTTTGTAGTGCAGTTACAGACACCTGCAACTATCTACGTTAGGGGCTTGCAAAGCCCAAATACTTCAACTGTAAATAGGCCCAAATTTAAAGCCCAGTCACTAACCTCTATTATTATTACCTAATCATCCGTCAATTGAGTATTTGACTAGTAGTAGAATTAAAAACAATAGCAAACTACTGATTACTATTTTTCTTTGATTAATTCATTTTTTTAAAAAAAATTATTATCTCTCAGAAAAATTTCATCATTAACAGTAATAATAAAAATATTCTAATAACTTACACATAGTCTAAAGAAAATTCTCAAATTTTGTTCATTAAAATAGAACAACAAAGTATTAACAATAATTCCTACAAACTAAATTGGTCTGTCTTATGTTGTGATTTTGTTGTTTTTAGAGAGAAAAACATTGGAATAACTTAAGAAATACTAACCAGTATGTGACCTTTATTTAGGAGTTTGTCCTTTCCTTAAAATCCCTTTTGACCCAATAAATGGTTGCTGAGAGGGATGACATCTAGCTTAATGACATAAGCCCATTTAGCTAATATAATGATACATTATTGAGATTAATTATTCTATTCTTTCCTATGTTCTTGTGATTAAATTGATTCCCATTTTGCAATCAATTGGTTCGGAAGTGCAGTTTTTATACACAAATTATAAGTTCGATTCGATTTTTAATTTAGGTAAGTTGCTACTCAAGCAAAACACTCGAGGTAAGATGCGTGCAAATTAAAAAAATAAAAAATATCTTCGATTATAAAAGGACTATATTAAGGATCCCTTCTTCTTCTTCCCTTTTTTTTTTCCCCCTTCTTTTTGATAATGGATATCTCTGTTAGAATTGTTAGAATTATGATGATATGTTTTTGTTTTGGAATCTAATTCTTATCTAGAAAAAAATTACATTTAAATGATAATCCTTCCAACTTAAATGGAGTTACTATTAATTTATTATTAGAGTAAAAATCATTGCTAATAAATTGTTCTCTAAATCTAGATTTTTTAATATGCTTTTTGTGTGACACTCCCTTATACACTAATAAAAATCTTCTATTTAATCTTGTACAACATATGTAAGTGTTTTATTGGTTTATCCGAGAATATCACATAAAAATATACTAGAAAATCTAAAGCCAATACATTGAACTATTATTCCAATGCAACAATTGTGAAAATTATAAGATAAACTAAATCAGCATAAATTTGTAGTCTCTTGCACAAAAAATTTGAGCATTTTTTTTTTTTCTTTTTTGTCATAATTGGATAATGGAAAATATTATAACAAAGCTATCTCAATTATCTGTAACTAAAAAGTGATACATTCGAGTTATGGTAGTGATAAACTATTAAACATGATTTACTCGATATTATTAGAGTTAATTATCAATTATTTAAAAAAAAAAAATCCTTCAGTTTTGTTTGCTACTATTGGACAATAACAAGCGAGTCTAAAAATAATTAAATATCTAAAGATTTTAGAAGACATTCGAAAATGATTTGTGTAAAAGCCCTCTCCTCTCCTCTCAAGTTTCAACATCAAAACCAGGAGTTTGATATTTTATTATGAGATATGGAGAAGCAAGCTGACATGGCAACTCTCCATTGGTACAACCCACGCTGACAAGCTAAACGTGATTGGAGACGAAGCACATTTCTAGACTGGATAAGCCCCGACAGACAACGTAAACCACCACCTCCGACGGCCGCAGGCATCCCATTTCACGGTGGCAGGTAACAAAAGCAGTTGGAACTTGGAATTTGATAACAAGGACAAGTGGGGCAATATACAAATAAATTTTATCAGTATTTTTCTTTTACTTAATTTATAATTACAAAATTAATTATCTTATCTATTAAAATTTAAAATTCTCTTCACGGTTTCTTCGATTTAAAATTTTATATTCACTGGTTCATATATTCCACTACCAATGCCATAAGTTATGAAGACAAGAAATTTTGACACAGGGAATATAATTCATTCTAAAGAAAACAGGAAAGGTCCACTGCAGACGGCCTAACTTGAGACGGTTGGTGGTTGGTATTGGATAATATAGTGTATAATTATTAAATTAAAACCATATTCTAAAAACTTCACAGTCGTAGAGTAAAAAAATAAAATAAAATATAAAAGAAATCCACTAGATAAATTCAATACTGTAGCCAGCTTATCCCCAATGAGATCACATTATTCCTTACTTGCAATGTGATTGACAACTCTTATATTATATAGTAAATTTAATAAATAATAAATTTATAAATATATATATATATATATACGGATTTATTAAGGTGTACTCCAAAACGCAAGGCGTAAGGTGCCCTCCGAATCGTTTGGTTGGAACACTGTAGTAAAAATTCCATTACATTAACGGTTGGAGAGCGTAAGGCGTGCTCCGAAACGTCTTAGCAAAACCGTATATATTATATATTTATATGTTTGTGTTTTTACCCACAAAATTCTTGGTATCAAATAGATTCTTAGGTTCTTAGAATAATACCGGTAACTCACATACCTGTTCCTTTTTTAAAAATAAGTGCTGTATTATTTAAGAGATTCATTATATATTTGGGGTGGGTAATCATTTTTCCTTTATGGGCCTATATTTTCATAGTTGATAGACATCTGTAAGGCCCAATGAAAATTATGGGCCAAGTGTCTAGTGCCCAATGTCATCAACTGAATAAAAGAGGCCTATGAGGAAATTACTACTTTAGCCTTTTTTGGATATCCTTCCTGTCTTCTGGGTGGTCCGGAGCAGCCGAAAAAGAGATCCTCAAACGGATAAAACTGAGTGGGGGTTTCGTACCATCATCACGTCTCAACAATGGCCGGAACAGTAAATACCAGTGCCATTTTTGACGCCTCGTCAGTGATTCCGAAGCTTTGCGGTGCTGAGAACGTCCACAAGAGGCCAGCGACAATTGTTAGTTTTGCCGGCAAGAAGACCGATGAAGTTCAGGAAAATCCTCTGCAGACTACAAGAAGATTAGCCATTGGCATTGTCTCTTCCGCACTCGTAGGAAATTCCGGTACAGGAATCTCCCTGGCAGAGGACAATGGGTATTGGCTCACTAGCCCCATCCCTATACCTTCCGCTAAAAACAGTAAGCTCCCTGTCTTGCACGACTTTGTTGCGTTTGCCTTTTTGAAAATTTTCTCGAGAATGTTGGTGGTGATATTTTGTTGTTAATGTGTGTATTTGGTATGGTAGAGATTGCAAATGAAGAAACTGGGACTCGATCATTTGTTAGGAATGGAATCTATATTGCGAATATTGGAACAAAGGGGAGAATGCGCAGGCTAAAGAGATATGCTTTCGACCTTCTGGCAATGGCAGATTTGATAGGGCAAGACACCCTCAATTATGTTCGGAAATATCTGCGCCTGAAGTCCACATTTATGTACTTCGACTTTGACGAGGTAATCACTGCAGCACCAGTCAGTGATAAGCAACCTCTGATTGATCTTGCCAATCGGTTGTTTGACAGTTTTGAAAAGGTAATCAAATCAATCAAGCAATTGTTTGTTTCCGTAAATGGGTTTGTTTAGAGTCTTTACTAACATTCCCAATCCTCATGGCAGCTTGAAGATGCTGCAAAGAAGCAGAATTTCCCTCAGACACAATCCTATTATCAAGATACTACTCCTATTCTTCAAGAGGTCATGGAACGAATGGCATAAAGCTGAAATATTGCAGCAACCATTCCTGCAGCATTCTTAAAAAGCTTCTCCGTCCATCTTGAGAGAGATGATTTAGGGAGAAAAGAGGAGGACAATGGCGGGGGAATGGGATGCTGTTTCATGAATTGATGTAATTTCTTGATTCTCTTTGTGAATTTTCAAGCATTGGATTTTGATCTGACACTTCTCTAAACGAACAAGAAGTTTAAGCAGTTATAAGTATCAATATGTAGATTGTCTTGTGTAAAGGAGCAATAAGTATCAATAAATGAGATATTATCGTAGGTACAAATTGAACCCCTGAAAGGGCAAAGCAGCCCTTTTGCTCTTACTGATACAATGCCAGGGTTCTCCTCTATACAAATTACAAGGTAGATGATGTTAGAAGTGCTTTGAATTCTTGGTTAAACCAAAATCAAACACACTGGTAAAGACCACACAACTTTTCTAAAACATGACTCGAATATGATTACTCTTCCAAAATTAGCCAATACTCAATCGCGAATCTAATGATCTCATGCTAGTTTGACGCCTGGGGATCCCAATTTCGCAAGCATTAACCCGTGCTGCAAACCTAAGTGAACAAAGTGATTCACCGACGGAGGTTGGATCTGGTGAAATGTTGACAAACATCAGTGTCTTCGAGTCTCCACCTAAACAAGGCTGATCACGAAGCATATTATTCCATCAGTAGCCAAATAGAAATCAAAAGAATGCAAGGTAATTCAAGGCTGATTAGAAGACACAGGACAGCAGATTGCAAGAATTCCACAACTTTCACCATAACTTTTGTTAATTTTTAGAGGAAACAAGGTTTTAAAATCAGACTTACGTACAAAACCCTGCTCCTGCAGGCAGTTCTACCACAATAAGCTGTATATGTCATTCAGGTTAATTTTGCATGACTAAATAAGGCCAGTACCAGGCTTTTTTATCAAGTCTAGACAGCGGCTCCAGCAAGCAAGATGGGGAGACACTTCTGGTTTGTTTTACAAAACATTAGTTGGCACCATTTCACATTCCATCATAATGATATTTGATTCTTTCTTTTTTGCTTCTTAGATTTCGCACAGGGTGGGAGGAGGATACAAATTGTGGTAGTAACTTGAGTCTAAGCTGATACAAAATCCATTAGACGTGTTGGCCAAAAGTGGTAGCAGGGAAGTGCTTCTAACTCGAAGAGAAAAAAGGGAGCAACCTGAAACCAGTAAAAAACGTTGTCTAAATTTGCATCTTTACCTGGAGAAGGTATGTCAGCTTTGAGTTCCTAAAAGGTACATGCTCCTCCTTCTTTGCCAAAGCAAATATGACATCACTTAAAGAAGATAGACTTTTGTTAATGGCCTGAAACAATATGACAAGAGAAAAAGAATGAGTCAAAAAAAATATTGTAAGAAGCCTAGAGAAAGGAAAGAACATTGCTACACATACTTGAGTTTCTTTCAGACGATCCCCTGTAGATCCACTCTTAGAGAGACGTTCACTACCAGCCAAATCTATAAGGTTCAAGACCCCTTGAACTTGTTGCTCCGTGCTCTAAAAGACACAGTGTGACAAAGATCCATCAGTTTGTCATCCTAATCAAGTTGGCAGACAGATATACGACAATATCAAAGGCTGCACAAGAGTAGCTAGACAGATGCATATTCCACCTCATTAACACCTAGAATTCTCAAAGTAAAGACAAAATGGCTTCTTGATGACTGTTCATTCATTTGGGTCCTCCCTACAGACCTGGCAAAAATTGAATCAAACAGGCACAAAAATTTAGACATGTTTGCGAAGCAAGAAAAGAGCTCAAAGTGCAGGAGGAAGCAAGAAATTAACCAGAGCATAAGAATGATAAATTTCAAAACATACACTTGGAAGGTCTGCTGCATGTCCTAATACTTACGGAATCATATAGTAAAATATCATCCTGGTATGAATCTAAAATTGAATGGTAGTGCATTGACATAAAGGAAAGAAACTTTCTTGATACCTGCTCTGAGCTGCACGTTCCAGAAGGTAAGAAACCTCCCTACTACTGCAAACGTCTACAATTGTTAGATCAGAGACATGAGTGTTGCCATTTGCATCGTGTTTGATTGTGTACTGCTTTCCTGAGTTCTCCATCCTTGATGGGTCAAATCCTGATCTATTTGGTGATAATAGATCACGAATCGTTTCATTGTATATTTCAAGCATTGACACCTAAGCCATGGTGAAAAATAAATTAAAATAAAGATAACTGGAAATAATCGATATCAGACAAATTGAGAAAATGCTATAGCGCACCTGCATTTCATATCTCCAACCTTGGTTTTGAAGAGTTTGCCTTGTCTCAAATACCTGTTCTAACGTACGTGGTATTAACCCTTTTTGATCAGAATATCCAGGCTTACCCATCATTGTGTAAGTCTTACCAGAGCCAGTTTGACCATATGCAAATATACAAACCTGAAATTGAAGATTTGCATTATCAGGGGACAATATCAGATAAAATATTTTTAGTCTGGCAACAGCAACCCTTGTGCTTAATTTTATATACTCATAATATACAATCATTTCATACTTGAAGGCACTTACACCTGTAATATACTGGATGGTTATGTATGACACTTACTCAAATTAAACAAATATACAGAGACCAACATATTATAATGATATTTCATACTATGTGGACAGAATACTTCTATTAGATGTTCTATTTGCTTCTTGCTCAGATTTAATCAATACTGAAGGCATTGAAAGGATCTGCACAAAAGTTTAGTGCTTCACTCACACTTGATGAGGCAGTTCCAAAACAAGTGAAAATTAACCAAAAGTCCTATAATTCTGATCAAAAGAATTGGACTAAAAACTGCAAATAGAATGAAAGTGTTGATACGGGAAGAAAATTAGCCAGAACTGCAAAACATCATCACAAAGGTTTAGTGCATGCACTCACACTTAGGCAGTTTCAAAACATGTGAACAACTGAAAATTAACCAAAAGTCAAAAAAATGAAGACTAAAAACAGCAAATGGAATGAAAGTTGATACGGGAAAACATCACCTTATAGCCATCAAGAGCACTCTGGACAAGTTGTGATATTTCTACGAAAACATCTTCTTGTGAGGCAGTAGGCATGAAAACTTTGTCAAAAGTAAATGAGTGCCTTTGACCTGATGAAAGTAGAGATATCAGGTGAAAGTGACAAATCACAAATGAGGAGAAAAGCATAATAACTTGTTTATGGATAATCTAAACTTAAACCCACCATTTTGTGACAAATCAATTCCCCTCCCAAGTGATTCCATGGCAGTTGGGAATGAGATGGCTTTCATTTCTGTAGCAGCATCTTCGGACAACAGAGGCCGCACTCTACAAAATACCCTGATATTCCCCTTCAATTCCTATATCAGACGGAAAGGAAGGTTAGCCAAAAGAATCTAAGAAAAGAATAAAATAAAATAAGAGAATTTAAATGAGCAAACCATACCAGTATGGTATTGTGCAACTTTTTACGTAGCTTCTCTCCTTCTACAATCTTCATCTCTGCATCAGCAAGTCGATTTTGTAATTCCGAGATAATTTTCTTCTGTTCTTCATACTCTGTCCTGGTCTCCATGGCCGACATATCAGACAACTACAAAAATGACAACTTTCAGTAATCTATCATTGGACACGAAATATTGATACCTAGACTAAATGAAAATGCAAAAATCAATTTCCAGCCAAATATGGTTTAAGGAAAAATAATGAACCATTAAACTGAGAGGACAAGATAATCAGCCATACCTGTGACTTCTTCTCAGCAAAGTTCAATTGTTCTTGCAATCTCCTTATTTTCTCAGTTTGAGATAAACATGTTGCCTGAGAAGAAGCACGTAGAACTTGTTACTGAAGGCCAATAATGTGAGCAAACAGAAAAAGAGGTTGGTAAACAGACCTCAAGCTCATTTGATTTAACAGTTAGAATATCAATATCTGCAGAGGACTTTCCCATATATTCTTGATAGTTAGCCAATTCTTCTGTTAAAGCCTGGACTTGAGATTTTTGTCCATCACGGTCATCTCTCACTTGTTGCAAATCAACACGCAGGCGTCCAACTTCACTTGCCAAAGTTTCCTTTTGTCTTACCACTTCTTCTTGAGACGACTAAAATTCCATTATGAAATTCAAAAGTTAGAAAACTTAAATGATTCCATGACGGTATGTGCAGAACAATGTCAAAATATTTCACCCAATGCCAAATTGCAGCTATCTAGACTTTTCCCTAACAATTTCTTTTCAGCAGTTCGTAACTACTAGTCTCGGTGAACATTAAATGGACACATAGGCTTGTAAAAACAAGCCAAAAACCATACCATTATTGCTCGAGGTTAATCTTCATAAGTACAAAGAAGTAGAACCTGCATCCCCAGCGGCAAGAATAAATGAAATTAAAGATTAGACACACTCACCCTTGAGGAAGTAAGCTGCTCTTGCAAAGAAGTATAATGACCCCTGAGAGTGCTAAGATTTTCCAGAACAGCAGTTTTCTCTTTTTCCACACGCTTTAGAGTCTCGTTTGTTGCAGCAAGTTCCGACTGAAGCTTGCTGTTATATTGTTGCAAGCTTGTATTGTATTCTTGCAGACGCTTATACATATCATTCAGTGATTGTATCTGATAATGAATGAAAAATAAACATCTCAATACTTTGTTTAACAGAATATTGAGAAAATTGAAACTAAAGTTGGTGTGAGATTATACTACCTTCTGATTAGAGCTTGCATTATCTTGTTGTGCTCTTTTGAGATCTTCAGAAAGTGAAGCTTGTGATCTCTCTGCTGCTGCTCTTGACTCTTTCTCTCTGCTGAAAGAATCCAAAGCTTCCTGATGATTGAATTCCCAGATTATTCATAACATAATTAGCGAGATGGTCTTTAATTTTTAGAAACAACATATTTTTTGCAGCAAACTTACTAATTTGTCAGATTCTTCTTTTGCAAATTTTTCTTGCAGTGCCTCATAATTTCTCCTTAACTCCATGATAATAGAATTTAGTTCTTCTTCCTTTGCTTTCATTAGCATCTCTACAGGTAAGGGAAAGAAAGAGTCAGAGCACAACCAGAGCCATCAGAATTACTGTATAAAAATGCAACAAAAAATAAACCAATCATACCCATATCACTGCATTTCTTCTCAGCAACTTCCAGCAAATCCTTCAGCTTCTCATGCTCTGAAGCATAGTTCACCTCAAGCTGCTGAAACCACTTGATACAATCCTTCAGTCTTTTTATGTAATCTGACATTTGATCACATTTTTCCTGGATAAATTTTTTATAAAAAAAATTAACAGACAAGTAAATTCTAAAATTTACCATTACAGTCCCCTAAGTGTAATAGCAGTTACGGAAACTAAAATGGACCAAAAGAAAAAAAGAAAGCACTTTGCATCCGTAAGACTAACCTTATAATTAAATTTGTTCTTGATTCTCAATCTTTCATTGAGTAATGCCTCAACGCTCTCTTTAGTGATCTCAATTAACCCACAATCTGATCCAGCTGTACTCGGGGGACCACTAGCAGGCAGATCTCCGCCCCCATTTCTCTCTGCTAAGGCTTGCCTAGTTGCTCTTGCACTCATATTTGCCGGCGGCATCCTCGAAACTCCAATCTTCCTCCTCTTCTCTACAGACACCTCATCAACAGTATACTTGCTCTAAAAATTGAACAAAAGCATCCGGATAAACAATCAAAATGAGTTCCAGAGTCTCTAACCATAAAAAAAAAAAACACCCTGAATAAATTCCTTTACACTTCCCCCATCAAAAGTCCCATTAAAAAGCCTCAAAAAATTAGCTTCACCAAAACAAACCCACGTTATTTTGTCACAAAATCAACAAAACAATCCCGTAACAGTTCCCAAATCTCTCCATTCAAAGCCAATAAATCAACTTCAAAAACCCACAAAAATTGGCTCCGAAGTAACCCAAAAAAAAAAAAAAACCATTTTCTTCCCGTAAAAGACACAAAACCCACCTTCCTTCCCCCTAATCCCCAAAAGAAAACAATGAAAAAAAACACTCACATAACAAATCTACAGTATAAGAATGGTTAAACAAAACAATCCAAAAGATTGAATAGAGAAAAGAGAGGGATAAGAAAAATGGAAAAAAGATAAGGCATGCTTACATTAGGGGAGCTTGGAGTAGAAGAAGCAGGAGTGGGTACTGGAGGCTTGTTCTGGTTATTCTTAGGTGCCATTTGAAATGTGGCGTAGTGATTGTTATCTATGTATCTATGAAGAGAGAGAAAGAGAGGGTTCAAAATCAAGGAGATGCAGAAAGAAGGGTTTGTTTGAGGTTTTTTTTTGTCTAAGGTGGGTCCTTGGATTGCAGCTGAAGTATCAGAGCCGTTGCTTTGAATTGCAGTAAACTTAAAAAAACACAGAGCAGGGAACAAATTAGGCTCAGAAAGACAACGATTTCCAATCTTCAACCCTAAGATCACACTTAGAATATCAAAACAAAAATCTGAATGTTTTGAAAAGAGCCCGTTTGGGACTTTAATTTTTATTTTTATTTTTAAAAAAAATTGTGGGATTGAGGGACTTTTTTTTCCTCCATAAGAAAATGGTTGGGACACGGATAGTAATTTGGTAAATTATGGGAAGTTACAGGGAGAGCGTCGTGGTTAGGATTTTTTGAAAAATTTTGAAATGGAATCAGGCGGCACGGAGTGAGAGATTCGTTGAAATTTGTGTGGACCAATTTGTCCTTGATCACTTCTGGCATTTCCTCATCTTGGGGCCTGGGCCCAGTTTTTTCTTCCATTTTTTTTCTTGACGTTTGATATTTTCTTTTTCTTCTTTTAGGTATGTCCATTTAATATATAACAAATTGACCCATTAACCGGCCTGCTCTAACACAGGACCCCAAAAGTCAAAGATCCTTGACAGATCATTGTAAAATTATGGTATAAGACAGATTTATATGAATTTTATCAATAAAAATTATTTATAAATATAATGTTAATCCCTCTATATGAAATTGAATGTTTTATTTTTCTTTTTTGATTATTTAAAATTGAATGTTTCATTTTTCTAAATTAGTTAAACTTTTATATTAAGAAAAAATCTCATTTTCCTAAATCTAATTTATTTTTTAAAATAAATATAAATAAAAATGAGACATTCAATTTCTGATAGAGTAATATTTTTACTATTAGTACAATTTACAACTAATTTTATGAAGCTTGTATTTTGGTTCCTTTTTTATTTTTTCTCTAGAGAAATTTCTGTCAAATGACCAAATCTTTTTCTACGATTTTGCTAAGGAGTACGGTCCAACCGTTACCATAATGGAATTTTTGCTACAGTGCTCATGCAGCCAATCAAACGAAGTAAAAATTCTGTTACGGTAACGGTTGGAGCGCAACTTAGCAAATCTGCCTTTTTCTCTAAACTAAAAAGTTGGCCAACATTTTTTTTTTATTCATCGTACCACTGTCATGCTAAGGACATGTGGGAGGTCTTCATTTAGGTAATGGACATATATGAAATAAAAACAATAATAATACACTAATTGTTAATTTCTGGTTGGGGTTGGGCTTGGTTGGGAGGGGGAACCTATGGTCTTAGGTAGAGAAAAAAATGACAATCTACTACGTGATTATATATTTGTGCTTACAAAAAAATGGAAAAAAAAATAAATAAATTCACATGTGAAATATATCCTACTCTTTAAGAATTAAAATACACGTTTAATTTGGGTGCACTTAATCGTGAGGCTTCAAACCTTCCAACATAGTCAATTATTGATAAGATTTTCTTCAATTGCAATTAGTTATCTATAAAGTCCTCGAATAATCTATGCTATATTAGTAACAAGACAGTTTATGCGTACGAGTACTATGTGTCCACATATTAATAAGAATAAGAAACAAAAAAAATAATAATAATAAGAAAAAGATAAAAAGAGGAGAAATCAAATGTTCTGTTACACTAAAGGGGAATCCTTGATTTTATAAGAGAAGGGTGGTTGGCCCATTACATTAATTACTTTATTTATTTATAAGAAAAAGAAAAAAAAATAGTAAACCTAATAAATTAGCAACAAAAAAAAAAAAAAGATTTTTCAAAATTCAATTAAAGGTTTTTTTTTTTAAGAAAATACTTTTAAATTGGAGATCTTATATAAAGAATTCATGTTTTAAAAATATTTTTCTATAAAAATTAATATCTATATATAAAATTTGTTCAATGATTTTTTTTAAAAGATGATAATTTGGATAGATGGAGGATAAAATAATGAAATGCTTTTGTTACATTTTTATTTTTCATTTTATTAGATATTAAAGGGTAATTCAAAGTTATAAAATATTTCTTACTAAAAAATGGGAAAAAAAAAAACCTTCATTAGGTAACAATGATAACTTATTATCAAATTAACATTTTAAAATATAGTTTTATAAAAAAGTTGACTTAACATAAAATATAATTTTAAAAAATATATAAAAATTATATTAACTAATATGAACTTAATTAATAGATTTTTTTTTTCTTCTTATAAAATGTAACTGAAAATTTCACATAAAACTCTCTTATTTTGTATTTTTTTGAAATTTTAAATGGATGGTGGATAGCAAATTAAATTATATTTTTGTTTTTATTTTTATTATTTTGTACTCCATACAATAATTTTTAATAACTTCATGGATATTACGCAAGCTTTTATCCTAGTTAAATGATAAAAAGACACACTCAATATGAAATCTAATCTATTCCTCTAAGATTATTATACAATTTTAACGTTCTGATAATTTAGTAAAATTACTATGTTCTTCATTTCCCTTAATTTTTCCCCGGACCAAGATGAAAATTCCTTACACATTCATAAATTATCTCATTTACATTCTCCACCGCTATTTATTCCCCTAAATTGTTCTATTTTTCCAATCAATACAAAAAAAGGAACAAGAAACTCTACAAAAATTACCCATTTGACTTTGACAAATTTTATTAAAACAGTTTAATTCAATTCACTTTAAACAAAAAAATATCAATTTCATAATAAAATGTTTACTAATTATAGAAATAAGACATTCAATTTTCGATCAGATCAAAATAAACACCGTGATGACAACACATAAATGAAAGCACAGCAACACAGAGGGACAACCAACCAACCAGCAATTCCATTCCAATCCAGGTGAGGAAAAGGAAGAGAAAGGAAAGGAAAATAAACAAATAATTTTCCCTTGCGTTCAATGAGTGCCAAGAATTTCCACTTTACCTTTTCCCCGAAACTTTTTTCCCTTTTTCTTTTATTTTATCTCCCACACCATCCAAACCGTAGCAGACGCAGAGAGTACCAGTAAGTAGAGGAACAGAGACAGCTAGATCAAGTCCTGTCCTCTTTTCCCCTGCATGGTGAAATGGTTGTTGTCGTCGTCGTTGGTATATCTATTCTTGGATTGGTGTCTCCGTTCTGTGGAAGTTCGGTCCTAGAGTCCTTTTCTGCAACCATTCATTCATAAAGCAGCTTCTTAATCAGCTTTTTTTTTATTATTATTATTTCTTTCTTTCTTCTCTCATGTAATGTAATCTCTGAATTTATACTAAACGTGATGTTCTGAACTTATAGCCTTTTCAACTAGAAAAAAAATCCATGTGAATCTTTCTACGAATATCAAAGAATTTCCAGCTGAATATTGATTTTTCCATGCTGTAAGTTGTTGATATTCACTGTTTTCCGTCCTTCCTTTCCTTTTTTTGTTTTTTTTTGTTACCTTACTAATATTAAATAGTTCCTCAAAAATGACTGACCCTATTTAATTAACAATATTAATTAGGGAAAAGAAAGAGACAAAGGTAATATGATAAAAAAAAAAAATTCAGTAAAATATCTAATGAACTAAAAATAATGATTTTTATATTTAGTGATAAGGAAAATTAATTAAAATGTCTTATAAATAATGACGGAGAGAATATTATTGTAGTATTTTTTTCCTTAGGTGGAGGGTTGCTAATCAAAGAAAATACACTTAGTTTTAACCTCGGAAGATCTTTTTTAAGTATATTTTAGATTAGATTAATAATTAGTCTCCTCTTTAATTAATTAACTCCAAATGTCAGTTGTGAGTAATTAATTAATTGGCTGTTTTATATAAGAATTTGTTTCGATATCAAGAGAGGAAACTGAGGATTATGGTCATTGAATGATAAGGATGTATAAACCAAGAGAGACAAATGGAAGGAAGACTGCATTTTCAGATTGTGGAAGTTGAAAGCCGGACAAAGTGTCTTCTTTGACGGCAGAAGACGTAACCAATTCAAGATTTTGGATCTTTCGAAGGCCTGCAGCATAAGAAAAAAATTAACAGCAAAAATTGTGGAGATGCGGGGTATCGATCCCCGTACCTCTCGCATGCTAAGCGAGCGCTCTACCATCTGAGCTACATCCCCATTTGTGTTCCATCTTTCTGTAAATTTATAGAAAAAATTATTTCTAGGGATACAAATTCAGCAAGACTACCTCACGTGGCACCTAAACGAAAAAAGAGTCCGGGAGTATCTATGGCTACAATTTTCCTTATGTCTAGATTTATTGAATAACTCATCAATTTTTTTAGCTAAATCTATGGATCAATAAGAATTTACGAGATCTGTTTTGACTTCTTTTTCCGCTTTTGTTCGAGAAAGCAAGAATTATTAGTTTCAAGCTCAAAGGTTTTTTATTGTTTCTAAATTCCGTGGCGTAAAACTTGTACAATTCTGTTCCGGCTGCAAGATTCCACTGCCACCAGTTTTAGTTGAACTGTCATTTGAGGCTCATTCTCTACAGACTCTTATCGCTGGAGCAGCTGGTAGTTGTCCTTTGATGGTGAAATTCATCCTCGAGCGGCCGTCTCTGATACTGAAACTGCATCTTCTTGATTCTTGACTCACAACATCCCCATGGCGTTGTTCATTTGGGATCAAAGAGTTTTCGAGCATTGCTTATTAGGAGTACTATATCCATCAAAATCTAATCAAACATTTAAGCTTCTTTTTCAACCAGCAGAAAGAATGTGATAGCTAAGCCATAATCCAGCTGGGCAGGTTCTTGATTGATGTTTCTATAGCCTCTCACCTATCGTTGTAAGTTGCTAATGATAGACTTAATTGAAAGGTGATCTTTTTGCCATTGCCCCTTTTTTTTCCCATTAATCTTGGTTCCCCTTATTATACTTGATTATATATGGTTTGGTAGTGGAACAATGTCAGCTAAAGGTTGCACCTTTGTGTTTTTCTCTTCTGATGGCTGGTTTTACAAGTGACTGACAGATTATGAAGAATTTGTTCTGAACATTTAACAGAAAGATCTTAATCCAATTAAAAACGTGCACCATCATTTCCAACATGTTCTCAACCACACAAAATTATAGAATTCTCTAATAGCCCATATAAGTACAGCTGATGGCAAAAGGATTAACTTGAATTTGGCTGTATGTTTAGATGTGTGAATAATTTATGATGTAAACAGTGATGATTCTTGCTATATGTTTGCTCCAGATGCTTCACAAACTATAGGTTTCTTTGGGATTCTGATGTCTAATGCCATGTCATCATTATTCACACAAGCTTCAATTTTCCTCCAGTCTGCATTTTCAGGCAGTTCCATCCTTCGGACGTACCCATGTTCCCACCATTGGCTGGCTCTCCAATCCTTTGTTCTGGAATCTTTTTGCTGCCTCCGTTGGCCACTGATCTCCAAAACCTTCCCGTCTTCAATAGACACTTGAATGCTATGTTTACCCATATCTGAAAATTCAGAATCAGTAGTGTTAATCTAAATCTGGAAAGTCACTTGTGTAGCCTTTTCCTCATCCCATATCTGAAAGATGAATTTAGTTAAAAGTGGAATCCTATAATTGGTCACTGATTTTATCTCCCCTATTTCAGTGTCCCTAAATTTGAAAACATCAGTTGATGAATTATCCTTTCCTGCATACTCACTGCCTATATTTGATTTCTCAGTTCATGATAAAATGGAAATATAGAAGGCTAGTTTCCATGGAAGCTCCAAGTGTCTCAAGATAAATTTTTTAGGGTACTCACCTGGTAGTTCTGCTTTGAGGATATAATCTTTATCTGTTTGTGACCAATCTACTATGCTTTTCCTGGAGCTTCGAAGACTAGACAGAAGAACATCAGACTCGAATTCCCACAGTGGAAAGGCATCAGAAGGATCAAAGAATTTTCCAAACAGAAATGGACTGAATAGTGACCCTTCACCAAAAATTTTATGTACTGTTGCATTGCCTTTCTCCAGGAAGGTAACAAATGCATCTTCCTTCAGAGGGACACACCATTTCCGCGTGTCCTGATCCTCAAATCTAACTTCAAGTTCTTTCTGGCTGGCCATGGCAAAAGAAAAATTTTGCAACTTGTAAAACTAAGCCATGGAAAGAGCTTGAGAATTCAATGCTTCTTATATGCTTTTATGCCCAAAAGCAGCTTTAAGGAAAGTGGAGAACAGATTCTTTGGAATATGAGGAAGCTAAAAAGAAAATAGCTTGGAATATTTGCCTTCTAGATATCACTCATTGTTAAGGACCCATCAAGGTGGCAGAATGAGCTGAAAGTCTTCAAATTCCTTGTGCTGGCCACAGCAAATGAGTGGTTCACCTCTCTCACAAAAATCATGGTAAAACAGAACAGGTAACTAGAGCATATTCAACCTATTACTCCCCTTTTGGTCTTAGTTTTATTTTTGTGGTTTCAAATTTTCATGCTTCAATAAAAGGGCTATTGGACATTAAATGTGTGAATCTCAAAGTAAACAGACTCAATTGTTCTGTTCATGAAAAAATTTATTGGAAAGAGGTCTGAAAGACGTCAATTCAATTGGTAGAGCAAACCCGCTGCTCTAGAATATGATCGTAAGTTCAAGCCATGGGGTTGCCATTAGCACACATCTGTCACATTCAACTGAACTAGTATGGTAAAAATTAGTTCAGACATGAATATTTATAGAAGGAAATGTGGGACATTGAAGAAACTCCCATTTCTGTTGCACACAATGTGAATGGAATAACATAAAAAGGATTGCTTTATAAGGTGGTGCATGGAATACAAATAGTTGGATTGGATTGGATAATATCACCTTCCATTTATGATAGTGATAGAGCATCTATTTCTTTTTCTCCATAACTTACTTTGTAGGAAAGTACCAATTTGGTGTTAATATTTGGTACCTCCAAAAGCCATGACTATTTTTCAACTATATTTACATTGTTGGAAACCTTGGCTCTAAGCTAGTCAGTGTCATCCTCATCCTCCTCTTCCTCTTTAATGAATAAAAAAGCTACTTTTTAGAAGTGGGATTGTGATAATATTATATATAAGGCAATGAGTATGTTTTTCATAAGTGCAGATGTATTGTATTCATTTAACAAGGACAGTCATTGAGGCAATTTAGTTGATGGAAGTAGAACAGTGGAATTTGACCATCCTCTGGTGCTGCAACTCAGCATGGTGATGCTGATGGTGAAGATGAAGCTGGACCTCTCCCATTTTAACACCTTTCTGATTTGAAAATTTTCTTCTTTTGTCATTAAAAATTAAAAATAATAATACTTCCTTAGTTAGAATTTGAATACTCCCTCCATCACTATTTATATATTAATTTAAACTTTTTTTGTCACTAAATATAATTTATTATCGTTAATTTATTCGATATTTCGTGATCTTTTACTATATTACACAAATCTCTCTTTTCCCTAGTTATTGAGGGCTAGATGGATTAGAATCACAAATAGAAATGTTTTTTTAAAAAATAATAATTTCTTAATTTTGTCAAAATGGCCGTTGATAAATCATAAATAATGAAGGGATGAATATTAAGAGGAAAAAAAAACAATTTAGTTTATTGTCAATATCGTAATTTCATTTTTTCAAAAAGAAAACCTTAAAAGATAAAATATTTAAACGGAACGAATAATAATAATAGACACATGTAACAAATGGGTTTCACTATTATTTAATTTGTAATAAGAATAGTATAGTAATATTAATTTTGGATGGGAAAAAGGAGTAGAATTTAAAAGGGAAGATATTTAAATTTTAATCTTAAAAAAAAAATTAAAAAAATGTTTTGGAAGAGAGATCCGATCCGCATTGAAGCGAAAGAACGAAGGACCTCGGAACAATCCCCCTAAAAAATGGGCAGTAATTTATTTGACTTCTTAGAAGCCCAACAGGGCTATGTTTGACTCTCTTGGTTGGGCTTTCGTTTCTTGCATGCTTGCGCTTTCGTCTCCGACCAATAGGCCGGGAAGAGAATTTTTTTAAAAAAAATATTAATATACTATATCCATTTAATGTATGCTTATATATATACACATATATTTCCTGGGTAGAAAAATATTACATTTTTATTTTGACAAATTATATAAAATGATCTTAATTTAATGTAATTTTTAATATAAGAATGCCGACTTAAAATTTTAATTAATCCGTGAAGAAAAATATTTTGTTTCCAGTAATGTTAAAATAAGAGATTAAATTTCAAAATGGGAGAATAACAAACAATTGTACCTAAAAAAATAAATTAGGAATACATGACTTTCTCCTTTATACTACTTCAATAATTATAGTCCCAATGTTTGTGCGCCCATTTTTTGACTACCTAACCCACTACGGCGATATTATAAAATATTCATTTTCAGATAATAAATATAAAAATATTAACAATGTAATATTATGCCATAACAAATATAGCAGCGAAAATGCATTATTAAAAAATTTGAGAACAAAATTCCGTGTTTTTTTTTTTTTTAAGAAAAAAGAGAAAATGGATGGCAAATAAAGACTCGCAAACGACGCGATGCATAATCTTCTTCTCCAGTAAAATTGGCTTTTAAAATATCAGAATGCGTTCTTATTTGCTTATTTTCAACTTTAAATGATTTGAGCCGTCATCTGAAATAGTCCAATTGACCAAGTAAATTCAGGTAGAGATACAAATAAGACGTCGTCAAAAATTAAATTTGTTTTAAATATTTTATATTATTAAAGTTAAAAAATATAATTACATTTTTATTTAAATGTATATTTCTTATTTTAAAAAATAAATTTGTTTATTTTATTATAGAAGGTTTAAAATTATTTTTTTTATACATAAAATAAATTTATTTATCATTTAAAATTTTATTAAAGTTAAAGAATAAATTTTTTAATTTTTTAATTATGTTAAAAAATTAAATATTTAATTATAAATGAAAGGATAAATATATTGAGAAATTTAATCGATAATTTCAGAGAAGCAAAAATAAGGATTTAAATGATAAATCTTAACTTGAGTCTTAGCCCACGTTTGGCCAACCATGGGCTCGAATTTACAGCTTCATTCTTCTTCTTTTCTTTCTCATCTTCAAGACTAGAGCTATTTTGAGACGTGTGGACTGTTGATAGAGTGCAACCACAGAGTCATGGCGGCTTCTTTCCGCGTCATTCTCGCACCATGGTGGAAATAAAAGATCGAGAAAAGACTTAAATTGAATCTTCGAACGTTGTCGTAAAAAGCCCATAAGAATTCAAAAAAAAAAAAAAAATCCCTTAAATTATCTATCACCTTCTAGAAAAATAATGAATTTCTTGTGTCCATTTTTCAAAACCACACCTTGTTAAGAAAGGAATTCCCTTTGGTCAACTCACGCGCACTGCCTCCCATCGTTTCCTTTGCAGCTCGTGCCGGTCCTTGAGCTGCCTTTCTCCTTCCTTTTTTCTTTCTTTCTTTCTTTTTTTTTTTGGTAGATTGTCGTGTACAATGAAAACCCCCCGGTAAAAAGTTTTTTCTTTTCTGTATTAGATTCATCTTTTTATCGGGCAAGAATTCAGGATTGGATTGCATAATTTTTTTTGCGTGGAAAACATTCTTGTCCGGTTTAGGTGGTGGTTGAATTAAATTTGTATTTCATTCCAAATTTTGGCTTTTTCGAATAAGGGTTCTTGTTTCTTCTCTCTTTTTCTTTTATGATAGATAACTGAAGGGGTTTGAAAGATATTCAGAGTTCTTACGTAAAAATCGAAAGTGGGTCGTTTATGTTTTGGGTTAAATTTCTTTGATTGGGACATTGATCCTGGATAGATGAATTGTTGGGGCGGTATTTTCTGTAAGGCTTGACCTCTAATTCTGGTGATTCCAGGCGGTGAATGCTTTTTCAGTTTACTTCTGTGATTTGAATCATAGGTCTAGAGAGGGTTTGTTCTCAATTTGAGTTGCTGGTCCTGATGACATGAAAAGCATTGTTTGCATTTGGTATAGTGATTCAAGAATAGATGGGTGTGAGAGGGGTGTTTTGTACAATTGCTTCAATTTGCCTGCTTTTCAGTCTGATAGCAGCAGGCCTTCAAAGCAAGAATGGCAGGGAAGAAGCTTCAGTTATGGGTCTAACTAACTCACTGGAGAACAATGAAGATATGGTGGGCGAATGTTTTTATTATAGTTCTGTTCGCTTAAATTTTTATAGTTCTGTTCGCTTAAATTTTTATAGTTCTGTGATACTTTATATATTATGCATGTATGAGAGGCTATACAAGGTTACTTTTTATTTATTTATGTTATTGAACTGTTAGATTATGTGTTGGTCTTCTTATCAGTGCTTTTTGATGGTGGAATATCTGAAATCGCACTGGACATGTTGATACCAAAAATATAGTATTAGGAGACTGGACACAACCTATAACGTCAATAATGATGTGTTCTGTTACACAATCTCGAAAATTTTCAACAATGTGTTGCAATATGTCCTTTATTTCTAATTATCTTGGAAGATGATATCCCTCTTTCATATATTTTGCCACTTAATATGTGTTTGTTTCTTAATAATGAACAGAAATGCATGTCCCATATAAATTTTTCTCTAAATCTAAAAATCCTAAGCTTTGGAGCTAAAATATTAGCGTCCCTTCCTTTTCTTTTTCCCCTGCTGCACTTCTTATTTCTTTGCATCCAGCTGCGCAGACGTCTGCATTAATCTCATAGGGCGCTGGGATACGAAGTTTAATATGCCATTGACAATGGCTGCTGTTTTTTCTTTTTCTTTTTCTTCTTTTTTTTACTCTCTGTGAAGTGAAATGCTGCTGAATATTTGAAAATTGGAGGTTCCTGCAGGCAAATTTTCTGTAGATTATATTACAGTGTACTTTAAGTGTCTGGAATTATGTCTGAGGCCTTTTCCATTTTCTTACCTTTTTATTCTATGTCATTGTCTCTATTAAGTTTCTTATCGGAACTGTAAGTTAAGATGTTAGAGTTAGATTTCTAAACTGAGAGATCACATGAGAGAAAAAGGAGATGTGTCAAGTATTGTGCTAACTGTGAAATTAATGATAATGGCTCTTTCAGATGATTTTTGAATACTTATCTTGTCTATTCATCTTCTAATATGATCAAGTATTCATTATCGTTCTTTGTTGCAGGTTGAACTTTTAGCACACTGTTCACAAGACTTGATGCATGCCAGTGGGGCTGAAGATCTTGAACTAAATGTGCATGAAGAAAAGTCCAGATATGGGAGTGAAATTATTTGGGATAGTAGGTGGATGAATGAATTAGATAGAAAGAAACTCTTCGAGTTCTTGCATCTCAATGCTAAGTATAGTGTTGTGGACTGCTTAAAAAATAAAAATATTTTGTTTCCTGTATCTGGAGAAGAGAGACCTTCTGAGAATTGGTACAATAGGTTTATGGACTTCATATATACTAGGCCTGATGCTTCTAGAAGACGTGTATTGATCCAGAAATTTTATGCTTCTAGAAGACATGTATTGATCCAGAACTTTGCAGGAGCAGCTGCCCCATCGCAGGCTGAAGGATCAGAGAGTCATCCTGGTCCTCCTTCACCAACCTTTTTTCCACATGATTCCAGTGATTCGAACTTGGAACCCACTTCAAGCGTAAAAACTTCCTCAAGCACAAGTTCATCAACTACTGAAAAATCAGATAAAACGAAAACTATTCTTATTGTTGTTCTTGTAACTGCTTCAGCAACATTTGTCGTTTCAGTACTTCTCTTTTTATGCTTCTGTAAGGTTTGTGGAAACGGTGCTGGGGGACAGAATGATGAGAGTCCCCTTCTCAGCTTAAGCATTAGTGACTACTCTGTTGGTATGTCAAAACATTCTATCCTTACTGCCTCAACTGTAAATTGCTTTTTCCAGTTTTGATGTTTTCCAAACT
Organism: Parsonsia alboflavescens; assembly: GCA_028571225.1. Lineage (NCBI taxonomy): Eukaryota > Viridiplantae > Streptophyta > Magnoliopsida > Gentianales > Apocynaceae > Parsonsia > Parsonsia alboflavescens. The sequence continues at coordinate 59,354 of JAOXNR010000009.1, read as the reverse complement.
TTGGTGTTTCAGCCTCCTCACAGAAGTCATTTGGTGTGAATACTTCAGTCAATGCCATTCCAAGTCAAATGAAAATGCCTGGAGACATTTACCTGGATTCACAGACTCTTGGTGACTCAAAAGTGGAAATTCCTCTTGGGCCTGTGGCTGGAGCTGGAATCATGTCACCAGAGAATTCTGGATCATTCTCCATAGCTGGGTTGCCTCCACTAAAGCCTCCGCCTGGCAGAGTAATCAGTTCAATACCAACTACAGGTCTTGGAACAGGAGCCCCACCCCTGGCTCCAGCCGCAGTTGCAGCCCCACCCCCTCCTCCCCCCCCTCGCCCTCCACCAGCCCCAGCCCCACCACCACCAAAACCTTCTTCTAGTGGTCCACGTCCTCCAGCGCCTGGAGCACCACCTCCACCTCCCCCTTCTGCAATGAAGAATGGCCCTTGTCCACCGCCACCTCCATTTGGGGGTGTCCCTCCAGCTCGGCCACTGACACTGGGATTAAAGCCTCCTCGCCCAGCACCTCCTGGGCCAAACAATCCTTTCTCCGATGCAAATGATGGCAGCAATAAAACTAAGCTTAAGCCCTTCTTCTGGGATAAAGTTCTGGCCAATCCTGACGATTCAATGGTTTGGAATCAGATCAAATCGGGATCATTCCAGTAAGTTGATTTATTTTTCTCTTGTGATGCCACTCATAATGTTCCTTCAGATTTCCTCATTAACAATGAATACAATTCAAACAGGTTTAACGAAGAAATGATAGAGACTCTGTTCGGTTATGCGCCTCCCGATAAAAACCTCAATAAGCAAAAGGAATCCTCATCCCAGGAGCCTTCTAGACAGTTTATTCAGATTATTGAACCCAAGAAGTCTCACAACCTATCGATTCTTCTAAAAGCATTAAATGTGACAATAGAAGAAGTTTGTGATGCACTTCAAGAAGGTGATACTTGGTTGCGATATTTCAGTTTTGGGATCCTGGCATATATATTTTGAGTTCTATAGTGCATCTTATAGGCATGTTAATTGAGATTTGTCCAACATATTATCTCCTTTAGGATTTTCTGGCCACTATGTTCTATCTTTTCAGGATTGAAAATAATCTACTCTGGCACTGGTAGGGACATGCCCAAAACATTAGACAACTTTTTATATTAGGAAACTTTAGGGATATCTATTTATCTATTGTTATATATCATGTCCCTCTGCAAAATAATAATTACTTTTTTTTCAAGTATTCTTACATTGTCGGCATATTTGCCTGTGTATCTTGGTTGGGATATGCATTCTGAATTTCTTGGGGTAGATTTTGCAGTATGTACGACTAATGCTTTTAAATTTGCTCAGGGAATGAGCTTCCTTCTGAATTTATTCAAACTTTGTTAAAGATAGCTCCAACAACTGATGAGGAGCTGAAGCTGAGGCTTTATAGTGGTGATCTTTCTCGTCTTGGGCCTGCAGATCGGTTTCTGAAAGTCCTAGTTGATATTCCATTTGCCTTTAAGAGGTTAGAGTGTTTGCTATTTATGGGTACCCTTCAAGAGGAAGCATCCCAGATTAAAGATTCCTTTGCAACCCTAGAGGTAAGAGGCTACTAGTAATAATATTTTTTGTTGCTATTTTTCTGGTGTCCACCTTCTTAGTTTTGTTTTCGCTCTCATTTGACTTGCAAATGCATGGGAATGGAGGACCACTAAAAGTTTTGACTTCCCTTGGTTGGGGGGAGAAGTGAGAGGCTATGCATGTATACATTACTAAGCCCTTCATTCTTCTTTTGGTCACCTCCCATGATCTCTAGGAAAATAACTATTGGTATAATTTAGCCTCTAAATTGTTCAGTAGAAGCCTAATTGAATGGTTACAATGAGTAATTTGCTGATTTTGAAGTAGCCACAATCAACGTAGAATCTGATTGTCGTAATTATATCTGATTATTAAACTGCTGGAACTATGATCTTAGGGAGGGTAAGTCTTTTGTGACCCATGTCAGGATGGTTGGGGTTGTTTTGTTTTCGAAATTGCTGGAGGATTTGTGATTGCAGTTTTATATCCAGGGATGACTGTGTTCATGTGACCTTGCCTAACAACTATTTGCATCTTTCTGCAGTTATTAATTTTACATTTCTCTGCAGGCTGCTTGCACAGACCTTCGGAAAAGTAGGTTGTTTCTTAAACTACTGGAGGCTGTTCTTAAGACTGGCAATCGCATGAATGATGGAACATTCCGTGGTGGTGCACAAGCATTCAAACTTGACACACTGTTGAAACTGTCTGATGTCAAAGGAAAGGATGGGAAAACTACTCTCTTACACTTTGTTGTTCTGGAGATCATTCGTTCGGAAGGTATACGAGCTGCCCGTGCAGCTGGAGCAAGCCCGAGTATGTCCAGCATCAAATCTGAGGATTTTCTCGATGATGCTACCCCTGATGCAGAAGAGCATTTTAGAAGTATTGGTTTGCAGAAGGTGTCTGGTCTAAGTAGCGAGCTCGAGAGTGTGAAAAGAGCTGCAGCTATAGATGCTGATAGCTTAACTGGAACAGCTGCAAGACTTGGACATGTTTTCATAAAATCCCGCGACTTTTTAAATTCAGAAATGAAAAATGTTGATGAAGAAAATGGTTTTCATCAGACTCTAAAAGAATTCTTGCATAATGCTGAAGGTGAAGTCATGGGGTTGCTTCAGGAGGAGAAGAGGATAATGGCTCTAGTGAAGAGCACGGGAGATTACTTCCATGGAAACTCTGCAAAGGATGAGGGTTTAAGATTATTTGTTATCGTGAGAGATTTCCTTATAATTTTAGACAAAGTATGCAAAGAGGTGAAAATTACTCCAAGAGTTCCACCAACAAATAAGACGATTCCAAGAAAAGAGGACGAGACACCAACTGTGCATTCAGAACCACGGCAGTCACCTTCACCTAATCCTCGTCAACGGATTATTCCAGCAATTAAGGATAGGCGGATGGACAGTTCTAGTTCAGACGATGATGATGATGGAGGATAGTTATTGGTAGGTGATCTGAGCTTTTGTGTTCATTTCGCTTTCTGCTTCCAATTCATTTCTTGCATTTTTTTCTTTCTTTTCTTTGTGGGCAACCAATAATATTTCTAGAACAAAAGATGGTTGAATCAAACATTCATTTTGCTATGTTGTACATGTCCAGGTTATGCATAGAAATAAGTGGCTGAGAAAAGAATAAACCTTTGATTCATTTCATTTATTACCATCCCTAGTTGATTGGTTGGGGACTTGCCCGGCTTGGGATTTGAGTGCACCACTGGACTCCTTATGGATGGCTGAAGCTAACTTAACACTGCTGAACAGGTTTCCTGATACGTAAGAATGAATTTACGGATTTATCTGTAGTTTTGTATCAATAGTTAGGAAGTTATGTCTTATAGCCTGTAATTCTTTTTTAAAATTTTGTCGATAATCCTTTTATAATTGATTTGGAAGGAGATCAATTTAGCCTGTAATCGTTCAAGATCTGCTATGCTTTCCTTTTACTTTTCTTGGTTTTGAAATCGGCTTGTGCTGGCCATGCAATCATAGTAACGTATTCACAGCCACCAAAAGTAACCTTGTCAGAAATTTACATCACGGCTGTCAGTACAAAAAGACTTTGTTTGCCAAGGGTGTCGTCTCGGAGTTTCAAATTTCATGTAGGGTATTATAAATAGTGGTTTTTTTTTTTCTCCTCTAATTATAAATTATTTATAATTATTTTATTAATTTTAACATAAAGTTTCTTTTCTCAAGATGGCTCTACAGAAAATAACATTAAAAATAAAGAACATAAAAATATTTTATGAATGGAAATAACATGGATTACAGAACTTGTAAAAAAATGACTTTACAATTTTGTCCATTTGTCCATTAGGATTCATAAGGTCCAATCCTGCTAGGGGGAGAGATTAAAAGAGAAGACCCATTAATTGAACCTCCAGGATTCCTGGCCAATGAGCAACGTAAAAAAATGAAGAGGGCGAAAAACTTATGATGATAGCCGAGCATGCTGCAGCTATCTAAGCAATGAATTAAGAGCACAAGGCCATGAGAGACTTCTAAAATGCAAATAGAAGCATGATATGTAGGTGATATTAGAGATTCAAGCGAGAAGGGAAAACACAACAAAAAGGTCTGAGTGGCTGAAACTTTGTTGAACCAGAAATTTCCGCATTAGCATATTTGAATCAAATAAAACAGCATCTTGAAGCGTTAAAAAATAACTGCGGAGTGTATATGGTAATTACGGAGAATTAAGAAAACGAGTTATGAAAGGACATCCATAACTCCACGTATAATCTTCTTCAAAGCCAAGGTAAGAAATAAGAATGGTTGATATGGGATCTTGGGGAAATACTTTGTTCTGCAAGAAATTACATTATCTAGCATGCATCTTCATTCTATTAAACAGATTGAGAGTTTTTTGCAGTATCTTGGATCCTCTGCATTGTTTTGCTCTTCTCCCCCTTGCAGGCAAGACTACGCATTGAAGTCTAACTATCAAAAAGGAAATGAAAATCAAGAAACCCAACTCACCAAGAACTACCAACTCTTGAACATTAATAATTCACATCATCTTCTTGTTTTAGAATAACCAAAAATAGAAGACTAAACATAAATCAGCCAAGAACATCCATTCCATAAGCTATAAAATCACATGATGTAAACACTGATGAGCCTGAAAAGATCATGGACAATACTTCTGAAACTTCTATCGCAAGCAATTCAATGCACCCATTGGAAGTTCAAGTTCTCCATGTCCAGAATTAACAATTATACCGACACCATGCAAAGACAACACAAGGCAGTGCAACAAAGTTGTATTTGCCAGGAAAGCCTTTGTGGCAGATAGGAATCTTACTTGGCAATTAATGCATCCATTAAACATGCAATTTAATTAACTACTTCACATAAATCAAGCTCAGTTCACCTCAAATTCTAATGAAAAATGAAGTGAATTCTCACATACGATGGGTCCACAAAATGGCAATGTCCCAAAATACCATCAACTAAAAGGAAAGCCCTGAATGCCCTGAAATGCAGTTGATTTATGAACTTCTAATACCGATCCGATGACACTTCTGGTAGACTACAGGTGCCAGTAAATTGGTCATTATTCAACATCTGGCATGAAATATGAAAGGGAAAAAAAAGGCCATTGTTCCAAGTCTTAATCCAACTTGCCCAAGAAAAGCACAACAGCAATCGAATGAACCTATCATCAACAAACATTTTTTCTGCATCACCCATCCATAAAAATTTAAAAAATAAAAATAAAAAACCAAATTTCCTTCATATACGACAAGTTCTTGTTTTTGGTTTATCTTCCGCTATATCCCAAGAAAAGAAGCAAATAAAATGACTTCAGGAAGCCAAAAAGCAAAATATGTTTCAATCTACTTTGACAGTAATAAATATAGAAAGACAATAAATTCTTAAATGAATCTCTCATTGAGCATTTTAGAACTGTCAAGAACAAGATTAACTGATTGATCCATCCATCACTTATATTCACAAACTAACAGTAACCCTAGAACCTCCTATACCTAAAAGACGGTAAATGACAGAAGAACAACAGAAAGACCAATGCTAATTGATCTGATACTCATACCTAAAATGTGGTTTTAACAAAAAAAGAGAGGGGGGGAGAGGGGGGGACAAAAAATAAAGGAAAAACAAAAACACTACTGAAGTTGAACTCCAGAAGATTCGTCCTTAAATCTTCTAGTCTTCATCAGCAGGCTTCGAAGATGTTCCAGTCTTCTTTGGAAGCAAAAGGTTGTGAATGTTGGGCATTACACCACCGTTAGCAATGGTCACATCTCCAAGCAGTTTGCTGAGTTCCTCATCATTCCTTACAGCCAATTGGATGTGCCTTGGAACAATTCTAGTCTTCTTGTTGTCCCTTGCAGCATTACCAGCCAATTCTAGCACCTGCAAAAACCGAACAAGCAACGTTTAGAGCACAGATTACAAAGTTTATTCTATCAAAACAAATAAATCCTACAGAGATCTGAAACCGAGAAATGACGCCTGTAGCAAAAGAAAAATTGAATTTTTTTTAAAAAAAGAAATTATCAAGGCACTTCAAAAATCTGATTTAACCAAATCAACACCCATAAAATTAGGGATCTAGATATATGTTGAAATTAATTGGAAAATTGACAAAGGGACCATCTGCGAATTTGACAAAACAGTAAAATTGGAAGCCCTAGAACACGAAACCCTAGAAATAAGGGGAATTTCATTCATAGAATCAAAACGAAAAAGGGAAATATGATTACCTCAGCAGCAAGATACTCGAGGACGGCAGCAAGGTAGACGGGAGCCCCTGCACCTACACGTTCGGCATACTTTCCGGCCTTAAGGAACCTAGCAATACGACCAACAGGGAACTGCAGACCAGCCTTGCTGCTGCGAGATTGGGCTTTCTTTGCAGCTCCAGAGCCAAGAGTCTTTCCACGGCCGGCCATTGATTCTTGATTGAGATGGTAAAGATATTGGAAACGAGGGTTTGGTGGATGCTTGCAGGAACAGATGGCAGCTAACCGCACCGAAGCAAGCAAAGCCTTGAGACACGAGGAAAGAGATGACCGAGAGTTGGACGCCTCCGCGATTTATATAGTACTGAGGGTTTTGAAATTACACCAATAGGATTAAGGTACTCGGATCGTGGACATGAACCGTCGGATATAGATCATGATCAACGGCCATCAGAGATTGTAACTGTTTCCCTTGGTATTGGAATTGGCTAAGATAACCAGCGGCGTCACCATTTTACTTTGGAAAATATGGAATTGACTCTTATACCCCTGCCTTAACCTGTTTGCAGTGTGGTCAGTGGTGGACCTTCGCTATAACGGCCTTGAACATTTCTTTGAAAAAGAACAGCGCTTTGGACTCGTAGATTTTATGTCCGAAAGTTAAAAAGAAATCCTTCCAAAAAAAGAAAATTAAATTGTGCCATATATAATTTTTTTATTATATTTTCATGATTATGTTTTATTATGAGTTTAGCGTTTTCTTTCGAAATCTTAGCATCTCGAAACGAAATAAGATGCACAAATTCATCATCAACACATGCGAAATACTTTGATATATATTTCGTATATAAATACAGAAATACTTCTGTATGCTATGTGATACAAATTTTTATGTTACTGATGAAAAAGTAGCAGTAATCTTCTACGATGTCGATTTTTTTCAATCTGCATACCTCACAATTTCTTGACTTTTTCTTTACAGATTAAAAAAATCGACATCGCAGACGATTGCCACTACTTTTTCCATCAGTAGTACACAGAAGTATTCCTATATAAATACACTAATCTAATGGAATAGAGAATTATCAATTTAAGTATAATAACGTGTTCCAAACTAATCACACATCAGATTAAAGATAAAAACTTTTTACGAGACTATCTATGAAAAGGTTCACGGTCATAACAACAATATCCCATCGCATCCTCTTTCTTTTTCTTTCTCCATAACTCTCAACAATTATCTTTTATCCCTCATATCTGAATTTAGCATTGGAGTGAGATATTGGGAAACATCTCCTCTCATGAGATTTTTGTTCCTTGCAAGTCCCTTTGACAACTCACACGGTGATCCAGTCGGAATCCAACCCATCCCCATCGACAGAGTTTCGGCTACATTAATATTCTTCTCACCTGTTCATTTGGTATCATAAATTTAAAATAATATACTCCTTCTGTCCATAATTGAATATTTCAATTTAATTTGCATGTACTTTAATAAAAAGATTTGACTTCGTTTATTAATACTCTGTATTGTCAATTTTCTTAATAAAATTTTTATTAGTTTAGAAAATAAGATATTCAATTTTGAATAACTCAAAATGAAATATGAAATATTCATTTTCAAACGAGAAAATATTATTTTACACTAAACTTGGTTGGTGATATCTAGAAATAAGATTTTCATGGGAGTTGGAAAGGGAAAGTTGAATTTAGAACAAGACACAACTAAGCTGCCCATGATCGTAATTTCTTTACTGAAATTCATGAAGATCTATTTTCATAAGGAAGTACAATTCCCTGTACTTACATTCTCCGGCCTTTTAAAAATAAGTTTATATTATTATTTTTTGTTCATAATAATGATCTCTTTGGAAAACCTTTAATAGTAAATGACACATCGGTTGCATACACAACCCATATAAGTTGCTCAACGGTGACAAGCCTTCATTTTATAAGAATTAATATAAATGTATTCGATACATAATTTTATAAAAGGAAAAAAAAAAAAATGAACATCACCAATCAATTTTTATCTATATAATTCTCTACCTCGTAAATTGAAAATTCACATTTAACTTAACTTTATATTAAAATTAAGAAGTAGTGACAATATGAGCTGAGACATGTAAATAGTTAAAATAAAATATGTCTATTTAAAAAATAAATAAAATTGCACATTTAATTTTGAATGTTTGAATATGAATCAAAACTAGTTGTAGAAGTATCACGCTTAACATATTATTCTGATTTCCAACCGCACATCATGTTATGTTAACCTCTATGTTTTATAATATTCCATTTGTATTATAAGTTTTTGTTCATAATCTTTACTCTTCTTTTTTTTTTAATATTGCCTCTTCATTGTCTTTCTCTCTATATATAACATTTTTCTCTCTTCATTCTTGATGTTTTTCTCCATTAGGGGCATTTGAGGGGGGGGGAAAAGAAATTTACCTTAATAATAACAAAATAACTGTAAATGACCTATGATCAGAGATGAGAGAAGTATGTAAAGTTTATTTTCAATTAAAAAAATCATTTTGTTTTGTATTTTTTAAAGGGCTTTTAGCCTATTTGATCACACATACTTAGGCCAAACTACATTATGATCCTACAAGTATTTTTCCAATCATTATGATCCTTCGACATTCTATATGCAGTTGTTATGGTATCAACTATTATTTTTCAATAAAACATCAGTCATTTATTGGCATAGGATGACATTTTAGAGGAAAATTATCAATATCATCCTTACAACTCAAAATCTAACCAATAACTTAAAAAAAAAATGAAAAACAAAAGATGCATTTGGATTAACAAACCCAAATAAATTAACTGGACAACAAAAAATCATTCACAATCCTTGGTTGGTTGGATTTTGAGTAGTAGGGATGGGATGAACAATTTTGCCCCAAAAAAGTTATCCCGTACTAATAAAAGACCCCTTCCAAAGGGTTTTTTAACTAAAAAAAAATGATAGTTGGAATCAAAATGGTTATACATAATATGTTGAGGGACTATAATAGCTACTCATAATATGTTAAGGGATCATAACGATTGAAAAAAAGTTTGTGAAATTATCTTATATTTTGATTCAAACATATGAGATCAAATAGATTAAAAACCATTTTGATTTTTTTTTTAAGAAAAGAATATTTTGTTTTAAAACTCACATCTATTGATTATTCAAATGGGTCAAACTCTTATACAAGAAAAGGCCATAGCTATTAGTTTCCGGGCTTATAACAACTAGACTATTCAAAATAGATGAAATGCGTATACTAGAAATTACAACCGAAAATGAATGAGGGTATTTGACTGGTTAGATGGGCATAGAAACCCACGTTTAATTTTTATATTGGGCCACAAATGTGGCCCATTATTTTAAGTAAGGGCTTTCACTCATTTCTCCATAACTTCTTATAAATTCAATTTATTCCCATTTTCTGAAAGGAGAAAAAAGACCTTCTGCTAGTTCGAGGAAAGGTAGATTGACATTTTTCATAATTCAACTGTTTATGGATTACAATTTTCATCCATAATTTTTTTTTTTTTTTATCATTCAACTTTTTTTTTTTCCAATCGGTCATTATTATTAAAAATTGAATTTTATGACTTATTTCAATGGATCATCGAAGAGTAATATTCTTGTCAACAAATATTATATTTCACTTTATCCATTTTGTGATTCACCAACGACCCATTCACGCCCCATCCATTATATTTCATTATGTTTTGTCAAAAATATAATGACTGGTCACAAAAAGAAAAAAAAAATTATCGAAGGACCAAAAACACAAATATATATATATATATATATATATTAATAAATAAAGGTCGCAATCCCTAAAAAGTTAATGGATAAAAAACATCAGGGGAAAACTCTTTCCTTTTTTCCTTCAACCGCACAAATCAATTTGAGGCAAAATGAAATTAATAAATAAATGAAAAGGACAAAACAGAAAACTAAAATAAATCAGAAAAGTTTAATCAAGAAGAGAAATTGATAAACACACATTAACACAGTCAACGGTTAGATGTGAAGGAAGACCAGCCTCCGCAAAAACTAAAAGGCGAACTTTTAAATTCATAGTACGGCCCCACAAAAGATAAAGGCCGTGCATTGACTACGAAAATTCTAACTTTTAGGTGACTTGAAAAGTCATAAATTAGAATATTCTTCAATGAGCGATTTAATCTAATACTAGCATTAAAAAATATGCCCCCAGGGGTATAGACAAGTTGGTAAGGTTGACGTGACGTTTGGTTAATTCCAACGACAGGTAGGGGTTCGAAACCCATTGGGAGTAGGACGTAAGCTCTAAACATTGGCTCTGCCAACGGCCATTGTCCCCCGTTGTGTCCTCTCCGTCAGTCCTCTACCCTCTCGTGCACATCCCTCGATTTACCCCACTGGCACAAGGGGCTTATGTGCCTGTGGGCGGGGTTTCGCCCACAAGGGACTTCCCCCGGAAATCAAAGCATTAAAAAATATATATTAAGATTTAAATGAAATTATTAAATGTAAGATCTAAGTTAGTGATAATTTAATTAAAAATTTATTCATTTTAGTGAAATGAATATTTAATAATGAACTTATTTATATAATTGTAAATGAATAAAGTATGTCTTTTTGAAAATATTATAATGAATGAAATAACAAACGTACAGAACGTAAATACTTAGTTATTCTACGTCATTAGTATCAAGAGAGAAAACCCTTAATTTGGACCACAAAACACGAACCTCGGATCAACATATGGATCATTAGTAATTTTAAGTTTAATTAACTGTCTAGAAAATGATCTAATTAATTAGTCTTTTCATTGATTTCATCATAGAAGAATCTATGTAATGTATGTATGAACGCGATGGTGCATTCATGTGACCAGCCGCAGGCATTGTTTTCTTAATTTGATGCACATGTAAACGGTGATTTCTTTTACTCCCAACCAAGATGATGAATTTAATATTACTATCCTGGAGAATTTAATTCCAAGCTGGGTGGTTTGGTGAGGACCAATGCCATATTATTTTAAATACAATTATATTATTATGTGTAATAAAAATAAATAATCCTTATCACTTAGTTTTGCATGACAGTAATTTCCAATCTCTTTGAGAAAAGAAATAATCCCTTAATTATGGGATGAGCCAGTCAATCAAAATTTATCGATTTGCCTACTGTAGTCCTTTGTAATTAGGGTCACAATCGCTATAATTTTTCACGTTAATCCAAAAAATACTTCTTAAATTATAAATTATTTGAATGCACTTTCTTTATTCCTTATCATAAGTTATTAATGGTTGTTTAGTAGATATTTTATTATCTTCTTCAATGTTATAGATAAAATATTTTTTTCTCTTTTTCATTCTTAATTCATTGTGCTTTTCTAGGGATATTTTGGAGGAAAAAAAAATTTACCTTAATATTGATAAAAATCATTACAAAACGATTTATAATTAGTGATAGAAGAATTATTTACTAAATTAAGATTTTTTTTTTAAAATCCTTTTTAGCATTTAAGAAATATACTATTCCCTATGTTTCTTTTTAAAAATTATTTAAGATTTTGAAATAGAGATCAAGATTGTTTTAGTAATTAATATTTTTCTTAAATTAAAATATTATTTATAATAAATAATGTTTATGTGAATTCAATCATAATATTTAATGTGATTAGAAATATATTATTAAAAATTTTAAATAAAAATATAAAATAATGTTTATTTTAAAATAAAATTAATTAATTAGATGGAAAGAGTCAAGGAGGAGTAGGGAAGCGAGGATAACACCCGTGACAGTCCAAACCCGTTTCTCTCAGTAAACCGGTGAATATTTACTGCTCTGCTGGGTTTGGATTTGATTTGAAATGATAGATAAAAGAGGATCATTCACGTTTGGGGTTTTCTGTGGCCTCATTCATTCCAAATGAGATGACAACGTCACAACATATAGAAATTCGTGGGGCAATTTCGAAAACGCCGTTGTCCCTTTCTGTATGCTTTTACTGTGTCTGCCTCAAATGAGATAGTAACATTATTAATTTCACCTCTCACCACCAAATACCGCTAATAAATCCTCTCATGGGATGGGGATGTGCTAAGCTGTTTTCTTCTCCAGAAGATTTCAAAATCCTTTCCTTTTTCTTGTTTCTGGGCTTTCTTATTTATGATTGAGTTCATTTTCTTTCACTTTCTTGTTCTTCATTCAATAGCCCAGAGCCATTCCATTCAGTGGAGAAAGGCAGAAAGCCTCCTTTCGCAGTACTATTTACTATTTAGTGGTTTAGGGTGAGTAGTTCTTGAAAGCTAGAGTACTTTACCTGGGTTGTATTGATTTGGTTTCATCTATCTTTAAAAGTTGTAGTTGGGTGGTTATTATTACTTGTTTGTTTCTGAAAATGAAATGGGAATGTCAAAGGAGTGATGTCAGATAAGAGTAGAAACTATTGCTTTCCTGAAGTTTAGTTACCTCCTGCACTTTTAGCTTCATGGAGGGGTCAGGAGAAAGAATGGTCTGGGGAAAGGGATAAGCTTTTGGAGTACATTTTTTTTTCTCGCATAGATGAAGCTTTGAATTGAAGGTTGTAAAGAAGAATGAGAGAGGGGAAAAGCATTCCCACTGTATGGTTTTCTTTGAAGAAATCTCTGCATTGCAAATCAGAGCCATCAGATGTTCATGATCCAAAAACAAGAAAACATTTGAGTACAATCTTGACAAGGAAAACAGGTAGGTCTGGTTGTTCGAGGTCTATAGCAAATCTTAAAGATGTTATTCATGGAAGTAAGAGACACATGGAAAAGCCTCCCAGTTGTAGTCCAAGATCTATAGGAAGCAGTGAATTTCTTAACCCAATAACCCATGAAGTGATTCTGAGTAATTCAAGATGCGAGCTCAAAATCACAAGTTTCAGTGGGTTCCCGGAGGGGGTTAACGGTGGTGGTGGTGACATGGGTGGTGGCTCAACGTACGTGGGCACTTTAAGGCCTGGTACACCAGGTCCCGGAGGGCACCCTACAATGCACTATTTTAATCCTTCTTATAGGCATCCATCTACTCCTCCAAGAAAGGCAGCTTCTTGTTTAACAGAAAGGGAAATCTCTGGATTTGGTGGAGGAAATAGCTGTCCTTCTAAACCCAAGACTTCTCTTGAGACGGATGCTAATGGAAATTCTTGTGTGGCCTGTCACAAGTGCGGAGAACAATTCGGGAAGTGGGAGGCTCTTGAATCACATCATCTATCCAAACACGCTGGTTAGTGTTCTGATTATACTTTTCTGTTGTTTTTTGTACTGCAATCTGTTTCCAAGCCCTCCTTTTTAAACAACCCGAAGAACACTTTTTTAATTTGCATGGATAAATTTAATCTTCATTCAATCCTTTGCGAAAGCTCCTATCTTTCCTCTATTTTTTTTTTTTCTAATTTCGGTTCCTGTACCTAACCATTCTTCCATTAATTGCCAGAATAGATGTTTCTTTCCTGATTATCCTGCCAACCATGTATTCTTCTGGGTTTCCACAATCAACTTTTAGTATTGTCTTTAATATCTGGTATTCTGATGATCAGTTGACATACAGATTTCATCATTCCTTTTAAACGGGGAAATAGAAATGGCTGTACTTTTTGGTTGCGATTCATACTTATTCATATTAATATGGCTTCTCTGAACTCATTTTGACTGTTTGTGATTTCAAAGTGACTGAACTTGCGGAGGGCGACTCATCAAGGAAGATTGTTGAAATAATCTGCCGGTCAAGCTGGCTAAAATCAGAGAGCCACTGCGGTCGAATTGAGAGGGTATTGAAAGTTCACAATATGCAAAAAACTCTGGCAAGGTTTGAAGAACACAGAGAGATGGTGAAGATCAAGGCCAGTAAACTCCCCAAGAAACACCCTCGATGTCTTGCAGATGGGAATGAACTTTTAAGGTTCTACGGCACAACCGTGGCATGTTCTCTTGGCATGAATGGAATCTCCAGCCTTTGTGTATCCGACAGATGCTGTGTCTGCCGAATTATCAGAAACGGTTTCTCCACTAAGAAGGAGCTCAAAGGGGGAATAGGTGTCTTCACAACTTCCACAAGTGTGAGGGCTTTTGAATCTATAGAAATGTATGAAGTCGATCCATCCATAAGAAAAGCATTGATAGTCTGCAGAGTAATTGCTGGGAGAGTGCATAGACCACTGGAGAACATTCAAGAAATTGCAGGGCAGACAGGGTTCGATTCATTGGCTGGGAAAGTAGGTCTCTATTCAAATATTGAGGAACTTTATTTGCTCAATCCCAGAGCCCTTCTTCCTTGCTTCGTGGTAATCTGCAAGAACTGAGGAACAGAACATGTTAATGTAGGCGGGCAACTGCCGGTAGGTAATTGGGAGAGATATCAGATGAAAGGGCTTTTCTTGATGTTCCAAGATTCTAAGTTTCCTGCAAACATTTCTCATTTTTTTTCACCTCCTGACTCTTTTCCACCAGTCGTAACAAGAAAAGAAAGAAAGAAAGAACGAATCTTCACAGTTTTTCCTTTTTCCTAGTTTCTTGTTTTCCTTTTCCTTAAATTACAAAGAATCTGAAATTGGTGCTTTTGCTGAATAGTTCACAAGATGGCCTCTCGTTTATGAGAGCAGAAACAGTACTTTTCATTTCTATTCTGCAGCAAAATACTAGTATTTCATTTTCGTCCATAACCAAATCTTGAAACAAGTTCATCTCCCAGATGGATGTTTCAAATAAACAAGTGAACAGTAGAGGAGTCACGTGGTCCTCCTCCATCCTCCTAGCCAGATAATTTTGTTCTGGAAGAGGCCTGATCCACAAGAAATAGACAAATAATATACAAAGCCCACTTGTCTTATAGTGTGTCCAGGGAAAAAACATCGTCCTTTGTCCTGTCTGTATTATTCATAAAATTAAAAAAAAAAAAGCTGTCTTTTGAGTTTAAATTCCTTTGTGGTATAGTTTGAGTTGGTCATCTGAAGCTCACTCTTTGCCTATGAATCTCTGAGGCAAAAATGGCGCTCCAGCAAAAGGCAAAGTAATCACTCATGGGCCTTAGTTTCCTCAATCTGAAATATCAGAAGAAGAAATGTCTTATCAACCTTTCGAATGGCTTAATAGCACATCTCTTTTCATGGGTAATTTTTCCATTGGGGTACATCGGCAGCGCTTTTAATGCCCATTCCTTTCCATGTCAACCATATTGCAGCTAACTCATCTTGAAACCAGCTATTAAATGCTAACTCCCTTCGCGCCATACATAATTTAATTATACGTTGTTAACTTTAAAAAAAATTAAAAAATCTCTATTTCTATTTTTAACCATGCAAATTAAATGTTTTATTTTCATAATTAATCAAAAATTTATAAAAGAATTGATATTGTTAATCAAGCCTTTTTAATAAAATTAGTCAAAATCAATCTGACGACACTCACACTATATCAATTCTTACATTTTTAATAAAAACTATCAAAATCAATCTAACCATACTGACACTAAAATCAACCATCACCAAATTTATCATTGAACTATGCGAGACCACTGAAATTGTTGATCTGAAATCTGTTTGCATGCTTGCCTTTTGGATATAACAATATTACCGATAATCATGCAATACAATCGGAGTGGTCCAATGCTTCATTTCTTTGCAATTGATTTCAGGAAGTGGATGGAACAAAAAAAAAAAAAAAAAAAAAAAAAAACAAGCCTAATTTTTGAATTCCAGGCCCTCCATTTTGCTGACATTTCTGCAGAGTTATTTAATGACATTTCTCTACCCCAGCAAGCATTCATTTCAAGGGAGAGCACTGAAGAACACTTTGACCGGCACATACAATACAGATACAAATATTAAAGTTTAGTTCTCACTATGACACTATATTTTCATATGGCATCCATAGATTCATATCTAGTCTTAATTCATTCAAGTTTCTAAATCATTTTTCCGATCGATGACCAATTCATTACCCTGCAAAAGTTTCGTGGATGGACTCATTATCCATCATCTCTCTCCATCTATACATGTTCAAGATCAAGTGGATAATAACAAGCAAAGAAGATAAATCTGTCAAATTTCTATACACCAAGTCCGTCAAACAGACATTACATTTAATGCATGCAACTGCAAATGAAGTCTTTCTTTTCCCTTTTTTCTTAAATATGACCTAATGAATGACCTTACACACAAAGTTGGAATTGTGTTTTCTCTAATAATTTAACTAAAAGTTGAAAATTTAATGTAGTGTGTGTGTCAAATCATATTGATATATAAAAATCTTTTTATCAAGTCCAATTTCTTGTGCAACACATTAAATAGTACAGTACATGGTAACATGTATGATATCTCAATTTCAGCAACTATTTGAATCATTTTGATGATCACTTGTTAATTTCAGAGAAATAGGCTCACAAAGTATCTAAAATCACACCAAATTCTGTTTGATCAGCTTTGGATTCGGGGTAGGAACTCAGAATCCATGCATTTAACGATGGTGTCACGGATTAAGTCTTTGATGCTGTACTTGTATTTGTACCCCAAGTCTCTCAGCTTCTTTGATGAGATCTCTGAAGGGACTGAATAAGTTTCTTTACTTACAAGCCTGAGAAGTGACAAAAACTCAGCAAATTTCAAACAAATCTAAGGGAAGCTACTGAAACGGAAAGGAAGAAAAACCAATAACCTCTCCAGGTTGGAGCAAGGGTAGTCTTTCATGAGGAAATTGACGAGCTCAGACAATCCACAACTTTGGGTACAGCATATGTATGGACCTTTTGCTCCTGGATGCTCCATAAGGAATATGTGAGCATTGCATATGTCTTCGATATGTACTAAAGCAATCGATCCCATTCTAGTGTTCACGCCAACTAGAATCTGGAATAGCTGAGGGTCACCTTTAAGTAGTCAAGAACAAGAACCATTACAGCTGTTTAGAGAGCAGTGTTTTCTGCAAAATTAATCTTAAGAATACTGAGAAAGTAAAAAAGACTTCTTTTCTGCGATATATTGCTTACTCACCTGTTATTGGTGACAGAAGAACTTGGATACTGGATGGAATTCTTGAAGTGAAGAATGAACCAGCTACAGTTGTACTTATGACTGATACCAGTTCAATTCCATTTTCCTGACAAAATTGGAGAGCTGCCTCTTCTGTCAAAAGCTTGGTGAGGACATAGACCTAGCAAATTATGTCACCTTTAAACACAAAAATTTGTACACTTGTAAAGGCTTCAAGAAGGAGAGAATTAATTAGATATATATAGGAATGAAGGCAATAATAATACCCAACCACTTGGTTTCTTTCTCCAGACAAGATCAATAGAAGTCTTGCAAGATTCATCAACAACATGTCTCCATTCATCCGAGCTGTCTTTTGCCGTCATTGTACTTACTGATGATGTAAATACTACCCTTCTCAGAGAACTTGATTTTAAGCAAGCTTTGAGGACATTCAAGGTTCCTCTAATTGCAGGCTCAATGACATTGCTATGAACATAAGCATCTTCAAATGAAACCATGAAATGTAAATTTAGTGCTTGGAATTATCTCTCTCATGAACATTGGAGATACTTTTGAAAAAAAGAGGGAATTACCAACATTCTCCTTAACCGGAACATCAAATTCCATAGGAGCTGCAACATGAAAGATGCCATGGCAACCTATAACAGCCTCTTTGAAGCTCCCTTCTTCTTGTAGATTGGCTCTGAACAATTTTACTCGCTCTCCTCCCTCCCAATGTTTTAACAGATACTTCGATTTTTCTAATACATCCATTCACACACAAAATTCATCAAAATTAAAGCTTATGGCTATGCATATATCCCATCAATGTCTATTTTCAAAAATCATATTTTAGTTTAAAATTTTATAAATAAACACCATCCTTAATTTAAAGATTCATGTTACACAAGAACATGATTCTCACATAAATCTCTTCATTTTTTTGTTTGTTTTGTTTTGTAAGAATCATTATTGATTATTGGATGACAGTAAATAATTATTAGAGCCTAATTAAATCAAATCAAAGATTCAGATAGACAACTCAAGAAAACTAATAATGAAAAATTCATTATTTTCCATCTTCAAAACTAAACAAATTTTTGCACAAAGTGTAATCGAGTGGTTCGCAACATAGTCTTGTTGCATGCTGCATACTATAGCTTGCTTTGGTGAGTTGCACCTCTAGCCTCCTCACGAGGTGCGTGGCTGGACCTGGACACTGCTAGGTTTTTTCAAAAAAAAAAAAAAATCCTAATAACACTGTACTGTACATAAAGCCCGGCTTCCATCATATGGCAACAGTGGCTGCAGCCCAGACTATATAGGCCACTGCAAAAAATATAGCTTCACATAACAATCCATCCACGCCCAACAAATTAAACATTCATGTTGTTGACCATTTGCAATTTTATTTTTTCTAATTTCTATTGTGAGCTGATTTTTTTTTTTTTTTTTTTTTAACAAAACCACCGAAAATGATTCCATACCTGTGGATTTTCGAAAAGGAAATGAACCCATCCATTCAAGAAAAGGAAAAATAGAAAAAATCAATTCTTTGAAGAGTCAATTTGTCTAATTTGCTACCAACAAACAAACAAAGAAACAAGAACGAGAATCCAAATATTTTAGCGCCGTGGTTTCTTTCTAAACTTCACGGGTAGCTAGAAAGTAAATAAACCAAGTCAAGAGAAAGGAACAGCAAAAGAACTCAGTAGAAGTGAGTGGAAATAAATCTACCGGGATCACGAACGGTGGCATGAACGCTGTAGCCTCTCTGCAGAAGGGACTTCACCAGCCATGACCCTAAATAGCCCGATGCTCCCGTTACACAATAGGTGATCTTCTCGTAGCTTTCTGATAAATCTTCCATCTCCAACTCAAGATTAGAACCCAATAAAACTAAAAAAATCAATAAAAAGAAAATTACAGAGAAAAGAGGATATGAAAACTTCGTTTATTTCCAAAGGCGGGTGTTCACTGGAGTAACGGTGCAAATGTGAAGAACAGTACAAAACAATGGCCGAGTTTTGTGGTGTTGGTGACGGTGTTGGAGAAATATAAAATTGCAAGCTTTTCCAAAAAAAAAAAATCACTATCTTTTTTAATACATATTTAGGAAGGGATTGAAATAATTTATTGTCAGACAGAAATAAGTGAAAAGTGGGGATGCTCAGGCATGCATCGTACAGGGGTTCCCCATTATGATCCATCTTCACTATCTGATAAAAGTTGGGGTGATGAAATACTACTTTCTTTGGATGTATGGACAGGTGGATGGGAGATCCATTAATATTAAGGTTTATAGTAAATTCTAGGATTAATTTGGCAGTACACAGAGAGACATGATCATAACTCAGTCTCGGATTGCTATCTTAAATTTTTAAATAAATCCCACAATTTACAGAACATTTATATATATATATATATATATATATATATAATTTTAAAGAAATTATTTGGCTAATAGATAAGAGTTACCAATCAGATCATTTGTGGGGGTGGAGTTTTTAAAGGATGGGATTGAATTAATCTAATCATCAAAAGGGGACTGACAAGACCTTAGCCTAGCACTGTCCCCACTAGGCTATGGCATTCAAATTTTTGTTTTTTCAAAAAAGATTTTAACATTATTATTAGTATTCTTATTATAATTATAAAAATTACCAGAAAAAAAAAAATATAAAGCAAAAGAATAAAACTTTCTAATAAAAATATATTCTATTTACATCAGAAGAAAGAAATGATCATCTTCTAAACTAAATAACTCTTTTAAAAAAATTAAAAAATTATTATCCAAAATTTAAAAAATATAATGAAAGAAAAAATTAACAAGAAGCATATACATTATTTAAAAAATATATATATATATATATAGAAATGTTAATGTGTGCTTGACCGTGCACATTAACGAGTGTAGTAGTTAATCAACTAATGATCAAAAT